>JARSSU010035287.1:0-18729 GCA_029619165.1 Eurosta solidaginis
ATATATATTATTTCTGACTGCTGTTTTTATGTGCCGGTCCTTTTTTCGCTCTTATTTGGAATCCAAATCTATAAATAAAGTGTTGGTTGTAAGGATGGAGATTCTGGCTATTAGCGAGCTTTGGACAATTTTGGTCGTATTGCTTTTGTTTAGCTATATTTTATTAAAATAATTTGTTAAAAATAAACGATTGTGAGCACACACAGAAATCTATTTGTACTATGGCTCTATTGTGAATATTTGCACTACATTACAGGCAGTTGCTATTGTACGCTAGATGGCAGCGCAAGCTGTAAATTAATAGAACGGCTGATATTTGATAAGAGACTTTTATATTGGTTGCGCAAAATGCGCACGGGGCAGGCTCGTACTCCTATATTGCTAATACAAAATTCTCGCTATGAGTTTTGAATTCGAAATCAAAACAAGACAGCCTACAAAACTTTTTTTTATGTAACAGCATAAGTGTAACAAGAAAAAAATTTAATTTAGGTACATTCGATTAGTGAATACAAAAACAAAAACATTTAAACAACAATATATCGGCTCTCTGATGTTTGCGAGTGTAGCTAACCTGTTGTAGAAATATAGGAGTATTACATATATGATTCTTGCTCACCCTTCAATCCTGAGTAAATATATTTATTAATTACTTAAAATTTTTTTATGTAATTGTTGCTGCTTTTTACTTTAAAAACCATTTACACAAAACACTACAAACATATATGAAAATGTTTGTATCTCCCTAAGGTTACTATTCATAGACTTAGTATACTCGTCTTTCCTTCTACCGAATCAACAAAAAACACCTTGCAATAGAGTAGCGAACTGGAGTAGTGATCCCGGTTAGACAAAATTTTAACAGCAAGCCCCCAAAATAGTGCACTGCAGCAAAAAATACGCCTACATTAGCACGTTTAGCCCAATTAGTCTAGTATGTGCGTGTGTGTATAAAGTAAATTCAAAGTGCTAAGTTAAGCTTAAAATTTAGGTTTTCGTTAAAAACAAATTTTTTTTAAATTCCACTTTTCCCATTGTACATTAATTTTCTTGCAGCGGCTTCTGAATGCGCTAACGAGCGTTTGAAATATTATAACGGTTCGTGTTATCTATTCATCTCCTATCCCGAAGTTGATTGGTGGACGGCACAGCAAGTGTGTCGTGGCATTGGCGCTCAATTGTCATCGGTGTCATCGTCGGACGAACACAGGTGATTTGAATAAAGACCTTTAAGAATCCTTATCGAATTTTATGCTTTTCAGATTTATTTCATCGAATATTCGAAATCAAATTGATTACTCGCCACAACTCATTTATTGGCTTGGCGCGGAGTTGGAGAAGAGCGGACAATTTGAATGGACGGATGACTCGAAAATGAGTTTTCAGGTAACTTGAGAGGGTTTATAGGAATAAGGAAGATGGAAAGAAGGGGGAGGGGAAAGAGAAGGCGAGAGGTAAATGGATTGGAATATGAAGAGGGAGGAAGGGTAGGAGAGGGAGTTCAAGGGGGAGAGAGAGGGAAGGGGAGGAAGAGAATAATATGGAGGAGAAGATAGAGAGGTAGAGGAAGATAAAGAGAGGGTGGAAAAAGGGGTGGGGAGAAAGAGCGACGAAGGTAAAAAATAACAAACCACGACCAGTTTTACGCAACCTTCTTTTTTGGATTGATTTCATTGTCATTGAATTTTCATGTCTACAATGCAAGAATTCGGGGCAGACTTTTATATATGAACTAGAGATGTAATCCATACTTTTTTGCATATCGAGCTAGGGACCTTACTTACTTAATTAATTGGCGCTTAACCATTTAAAACGGTTATGGCCGTCCAACAAGGCGCGCCAGCCGCTCCTTCTCTCTGCCAACCGGCGCCAATTGGTCACACCAAGGGAGTTTAAATCGTTTTCCACCAGGTCCTTCCATAGGCGTGTTCCGACAGAAACACTTTCTTGGCCGGAGCGTCATCTTTTATTCGCATAACATGGCCTAGCCAGCGCAGCCGTCGCGTTTTAATTCGCTGGACTATATTGATGTCTGCGTATAGCTCGTACAGCTCATTGTTAAATCTTCTTCGGTACTCGCCATCGCCAACGCGTAGAGCTAGGGACCACTCTCCTTAAATTTCAATGTTAGGCTTCAATCCGAAAACCGCTGCCACTGCATATTTCCTCCCTTACAGGGTTGGTTACCTGGTCAGGGACAATTCGAGGAGCTACCAACAGATGAAGTATGTTTGGGTCTTCAATGGAAGATGTCACCAACACCAATGCTGCCATCCGGTTTGTATTGGCAATCACAAAAGTGCAGCAAGGTTGGAGGATATGTGTGTAAGAAACCAAGAAATCATTTGAGATATACTCCGCCAAGAATCAAACATTAACTGGAGCTGAGGGACGACTTGTGTCACCAGGTAAGTAAAATATATATGATGCAAATATATTCTGATGTTGACTAGTTTATTATCAGAGTTTTTTACTGACTTAAATCTTCCAAATACATCCGCTCTAATTTGTGTATTTTATTTTCTGTAAACACACACCAAAAGCCTATCCCAGTACTTATCCACTAAACATGGATTATTGGGTACACATCAAGACACCCGAACGAACGCGCATTATATTGCAGTTTCAAAAAATAGATCTAGAGCCACAAGATGAGTGCCTCTACGATTATATCAGCATACAAGATTACGAACTAGTTTCACATATAACACTGGAGCCTGGTAGTAACCCACAGCCCATGGCAATGTTGACTTCAGAGGAACAACTAACATCGGCCTACAATGAAATCGAATTCGGAGAATACGAAACCAAATTGATGAACGACCTAAACGTAGCATTAGAAAAGGTTTGAATACACAACAAAAACGGTGGTACAATCCAACCGCCAACACTGCCAAAAATGTGCATATGAAACATGCAAGTCGGAAGAGAATTTCCAACGAAAGAGATAGACGAACGCACAGTGAAAGTCAACGAACAAAAAACCCGCGTTCGCACAATAAACGCACCGCTAACGCAGGAGGGACGTTAACAAAATACGAAAATCCGAAACATCGTCGGCGAAAAACGAAAGAGCGCTAAGACGCAAGCGTAGCACTGTGCTTGAGGATGCGGAGTCACTAATGCTTCGTCCGCCTGTAGATAATGCACAATCTTTCCTGCCATATGTACGCTGGTGTGGCACACACACCTCTAATATGTCCAAATTCGATTTCGTTGCAAGTGCGAATGAGCTTATGTTGAATTTCCATAGTGATTACTCTGTCGCAGGTTTGGGGTTTGCAGCCACTTGGAAGGCGATTGACATTTCCGGTTGTCCATTGCAAACGCTCACATCACGCAAAGGCACTGTATTGAGTCCGAATTATCCACATTTTTTATTGAACAATTTGAATTGCGCTTATGTAATACAAGCGCCAGCTGGGAAACGTGTCTGGCTTGAATTCAATGAGTTCGATTTGAAAATGGATGCTAGTTTAGAGTTGGATATTGGTAAAGGACTTTTTCGGCCATTTCAAAGTAGAGAACTACTTAGCGAAGGTATATACGTGAGCGAGCGTGAACAGCTACGCATACAATTTCGCACAGGGCAACATCCGAGAGGCAAAGGTTTTTCAAGCTTTATATCACACAGGTGAGTAAAAAGCGGATGATTTAAGGAGAGAGAAATTGTAATTAAGTATTTTGTGCGCGTACTCTCACAGTGCCACCATTGGAGCGACGTGAACGCATCGTTAGCTTAAGTTATAACATCAGCGGTCATCTGTATCAACTCAACTATCCGCATAGGATGCCAGAAAATGTGGACTTTACGCAACACTTAGTGGCGCCATTCGGGCAGAATATACTATTAGATCTGCAGAATGTTGAGTTCACTGAGAATGGGTCTTGTCCGGACGGCAGTATTTTGGAGGTATGTTAATATTTTACCAAAGGAATCGGACGCTGTGCTGGAGTTAACCACGTTCTATCACATTTCACAGGTCTCGGACAACTATGCCGACAACGGTGGCGCAAAATGGCAACTTTGTAAATTTCAAGCGCCTACTCTTGCACCACACACCACTTCACCTGTTTATGATGCGCAGAAAGAAAGCACGACCTATGGTTATATTCAGCCGCAGGAGACCTTGTACAGCTATAATGGCTTAATGGCAATACCAAACAAATCGAATAATTTATTTCAAACGAAGTTGCCAGCCACACCCACAGCGCCACCGGTTTATATAACATCTTATTTGAATACGCTGCATATACGGCAGCGTACTGGCGTATATGGTAATGCCGTACTGAATGCAACCGTGCACGTGCAATGGGGTGAGTTTCTTAATTAAATTTAAGTTAATTTATATAATTGAAGTGATTATAATGCCATTTACTTTAGATAATATTTATAAAATGAAATTAACTGCGGGTGGTGAGAAAACTGTTGAGTCTTGCCAGCCCAACCCTTGCCAGTTTAATGGTAAATGCATAGTCACCAATAACGGTACAAATTGGTGTCAGTGTCAGGGTCATTACACGGGACGGTGAGTACGATGATAAAAATTTGATTTTGAAAGCGTTTTTCAGTAATCAAAAATGTTTGTTTATTCTTTAGGTTTTGTGGTTTAACCATTTGCGAGCTAGATCCTTGCGTTTTTGGTAGATGCGAACTCACTACCAACAGTTTTAAGGTTAGTAACCTAGCTTAACCCACAACTCCATGGCCATTCTTTTAAACTTTGAGACATTCGACATTTTCACCACATTTTTCCGCTGTTTAAAAGAAATAGCAAAGGAAGTTGAATTCCAAAACGCCAGAAAAGCCTGAGAAGCTAATATTGGAATTCAAGGGGTTGATAAGCGCAATACACACAGCTTTAGAGCTTCAGAGCTTCCGCAACCCAATTGTCAATATCGCCTACGCGAGAAGACCCATGTTACAAATATGAATGTATCATACACATATTTAGCAGGCGATCCTCTGGCGACCGCCCAAGTTCCTCATGGAGCTAGGGGGTGGGAGCTGGGTGCCCTAGAAGGTTTAATATGGTCATATTAATCGCTTCCGAGATGGTCGGACTAGTACCTAAATGGTGTTTATTACCGCCACGTACCGGACCTATATCCGGCAGAGGACCATCAACATCGATAATACTCCCAAAACTTTCGGGGTGTGTCTTAATCGTTAATACAACAACAACAACAGGCTAGTTATGGATTCCGGTCCTGATGTGCTTTAGATATTGTAGGATTTCACCACGTTTTGAAACTTATTCTTCTTCACACCTGGCGAAAGAGATTGAAGACGTTATTCTACCTTTAGATTAGAGAACAACAACAACAGAACATTTTTAAAGGCTTCAGTAAAGTGCATCAGATTGAAGTATGCAGTTTTACTTTGAAGGAACACCAAACGGATAAAAATACGCAAGCGGCATTCATTTCTTGTATATTCAAGCTCTAGGGCTGAAACACGTCAATTTTTTGTTTGTTTCCTTGGCGGCCACCGCGGTGTGATGGTAGCGTGCTCCGCCCACCACACCGAAGATCCGGGATCGCGCCCTCGGGCAAAGCACATCGAATAGAAATAATGTTTTTCATAGAGAAAATTTTTCTAAGCGGGGCGCCCTCGCGGTTTGGCAGCACTTCGTGTATTTCGCCAAAAGCTCCAATTGAAAACTCATCTGCTTAAAAGGAGCACGACGCAAATTGGAAGAGAAGCTCGGCCTAAAATCTCTTCGGAGGTTATCGCGCCTTACATTTTGTTTATTTTTTATTCCTTAGCGAAAACAACTTCCTAAGATTTTCGGAAAATCTAGCACGAATTTGATGTTTTTGTACATTTTCCGATATCCTCCTAGAACTCAGACGTGATTCCAGTTTATTCCAGTGAATGTTATCTCATGCTTGACATGTCCTATACCATGATTAAAGCTTTCAAAATGAGGACATGACTTTTTCCCTCAGCCTACCACCGATATATTATGTCACCAGTAATAGGATGTCAAATTGAAACCCGGAACGGTGAAGGACTTTGTCTATCTGTGTAGCTTCTGCTAGCTGTTGTCCATCTTGGGATTTCTTACAACGAACTCTAATCTAAGCTTCATTAACTTTACTCAATTTTAATCAAACTTAATTCCTTGAAAACAGTGCCAATGTCAGCCGGGTTATACGGGTTCAACTTGCGAGCAAAAACATAGACCCTGTGCAGAGAATCCTTGTGAAGGTCGTGGCGCTTGCTTTGAACGTAATGGTGGCTACTTTTGTCGGTGAGCTCAAATTTATAAAAATCATTATTAATGTAAAGTAATGGCATTTTTCAATTTCTTTTAGCTGTCACGCTTGGTGGGAGGGTTCGCGTTGTGAACGTCGTATGTTGCATATACCATATAAACCGTTATCGGAACGCATGCTACAGGAACCATTTTGGTTGGGCTTAATAACGGTATTTGTTGTATTGGCTGTCATTGGTTTGGTTTGGTGCGCTAAACGACATTTTCCCGAGAAAATCGAAAAATTGTTGGCCGAGGAAGCGGATCGAAATAGGCGTAAGTTTTATTAAGGACTCAAACACAATTTTTTTTATATATGTATGAGCTATGAACTAATATATATGTATGTAAGTGCTTAAATATGCCCGTATATAATTAGTATACATATGTTTTTGAGTACCGCAGATAAGTTCGGTTATATATGTATGTAGATCCCTGTACGTAACCGTCTGTATTGGCATATATACAGGGTGTGTTAGGTATTTTCAAACTTCTCAATTACACACATATGTATATGTTTATGTTTTTTCTCAACCAAAAACGAATTGGAATATTTTATTTTACTTATTTTTATATTTTCTTTTGTGATTTTTGAATATTAAATTGCGCAAAAGCTTCAAAATAAATCATGGGCGACCAGAAGACAAAACGATTATACCTTGTAAGTGTTTTTATCATGCGCAAGAGTATAATTGACAAATGTAGTTTTCCAAAATACCTGACACGCCCAATGTATTTACATATGTATATTTATGTAAAAAGAATTTTGCTCCTAAAACATTCCCTGCCTCCGATTTTATGACACAATATCATATGGGTGGATAATTTAGTTGCATTAGGAATGAAAAAGAATACTTCATAATTGAAATAACTTTTCAATGTTAGTTAGATTACCTAAATCAAAAGGTAGAATTTAAGAGGCAACATGAGGGTAACATATTCGAAAAAACCGAGATAAAATTTAAAATTTTATGTATTGAATTTATAATGAGGCAAAGCATTTTTGAAGTAAATTCTGAGTTGGAACGAGCTTCGGCAATTTCTGAGATAGCAGTTCCTTAATCTGTTTCTCCGCCATATAGAAGCAAGTGGTTGTCAACACTAGTAAACATGTTCTATTTTCATGGCTGTAAAACGAATTTAAATTTCTACACCTTTTTCAGTTTAAATTCGGTAAATTACAATTTAAGTTCAGAATTTCCAATTTAAATTCAGAAATTTGCAAATTCAAGTTTAGAAATTTACAACTAAAGTTCAGAGTTTCCAATACAAGTTCAGAGAATTACAATTCAAGTTTAAAAATTCCAATTTAAATTCATAAATTTACAATTCAATTTCAGAAAGTAAGAATTCAAGTTCAGATTCCAATTAAAATCCAGAAAATTATAATTCAAGTTTAGAAAATTAAGATTCAATTTCAGAAAATTGCAACTTAAGTTTAGATAGAAAATTACAATCAACTTCAGAATTTCCCATTTAAATTCAGAAATCTACAATTCAAGCTCATACATTTACAACTTAAGTTCAGAGTTTCCAATTCAAGTTCAGAGAATTACAACTCAAGTTCAGAAATTCCAATTTAAATTCAGAAATTTACAATTCAATTTCAGAAAGAAAGAATTCCTGTTAAGAATTTCCAATTAAAGTTCACAAGGTTATAATTCAAGCTCAGAAAATTAAGATTCAAGTTCAGAAAATTAGAATTTAAGTTTAGAAAATTAAAATTCAACTTCAGAATTTCCCATCTAAATTCAGAAATTTACAATTCAAGCTCAGAAATTTACAACTTAAGTTCAGAGTTTCCAATTCAAGTTCAGGGAATTACAATTCGAGTTCAGAGATTCCAATCTAAATTCAGAAATTTACAATTCAATTTCAGAAAGTAAGAATTGATGTTGAGAATTTCTAACTAAAATTCCCAAAATTATAATTCAAGTTCAGAAAATTAAGATTCAAGTTCAGAAAATTGCAATTTAAGTTTAGAAAATTACAATTCATTTCAGAATTTACAACTTAAGTTCAGAGAATTAAAATTTAATTTCAGAAATTCCAATTTAAATTCAGAAATTTACAATTCAATTTCAGAGAGTTAGAATTCAAGCTCAGAATTTCCGATTAAAGTCAAGAAAGACTCAAATTCAGAAAATTTAAATTCATGCTCGGAAAATTTGTCAGTTTTTTCTTTCATCCAATGGAAATAAATTTTTTGTAAGATGGTAAATGTTATCGTTAATAATTTGATACATGAAGGCCTACTATCTGTTAAGGAAGCATTGGACTTCTTAACTCATTTAAATCACTTTTGCTCACGTGAAGCAGATACCGAACAAAAAACCCTTTCCTCTCTTCTCTCTCTTACGCTCATAAGAAGTCAGTTACAAGGCCATCCGGCTATATTCTTAGGGTCACAACTATTGATCTGAATTGAGTATGACAGCAGTAATGACGAAGATATAACCACTTACACAATCAACGTAGCATCAACACTCCCGCAAGTAACGTATAGGTACTGTGTGCAAAGATCTTCGCACCATATGTCAAAAATGTCTTTCAACTTATCCGCCATCATCATCATTTATCATGAATTGGCGCTTAACCACCTAAGCGATTTTAGCCTTTTCGTAACAAATCACTACAGCTTTCCCTGCTTCGCGGTAAATGACGGTGATTGGGGGCACCAAGGGAGGTCAAGTCTTCCTCCACCAACTCTGTGGAGGGCTCTTCCTTCCACTGCTTTCAAACTGCGGTGTCGACTGAAGTACTTTCTGGGCCGAGAGTCCTCGTGCACTTCTTGGAAAGAGTTATCCACCGTTTGATTTCTAAATTCGGGATGTACGCACTTTCGTTGAAAATTTGAGGTACAGTATATCCAAGCCACCATTTTGGCAACATTGTTAAAGAAGCATCAACACTTCCGCAAGTAACATATATGTATTACATATAATTGGAATAACTTTTGTAAAAAATAACACCCTTCTTATAAATTTCTGTATTTGAATTGTAATTTTCTGAACTTGAAATGTAATTTTCTGTACTTCAAATTTGATTTTCTAAGCTTGAATTGTAATTTCTTGAGATTGAAATGAAAATTCTGAATTTGCATTGTAGGTTTCTGAATTTAAATTGTAATTTTCTGAACTTGAATTTTAATTTTCTGAACTTGAATTAGAAATTCTGTATTTGAATTGTAATTTTCTGAACTTGAATTGGAAGTTCTGAAATTGAATTGTAATTTTCTCAACATGAATTGCAATTTTCTGAACTTGAATTGTAAATTTCTAAATTTTAACTGGAAAAGGTGTAGAAAGAAAATATTTTCCTCAGCCCTCTGCAGTCAAATTAACTACTATTTTCTGTTTCATACATGATGCAATAAACCAGACAGGTGAAGTCAATATTACAAAATGGAGTCGCATTTGACAATACTCGCACTCAAAAATTTAGGTGTTAACAATCTGGAACAACACCATGAGGGTTTTGCAGCAACGATGTTTCAATAAATCAGAGCTTATAGATTTACCTGATGACGAAAGAAACTTTGGCTTATCAGACCGTTATTTTAAACAGCTCTGGCTGACTCTGGAAAAGTTTAGACAAACATGAAATACTTCCGGTCATATGATCAAACCCGTCAGACATTGTTCTTACTCTCTCTAAATATCTATCTACCTTTCTCCTCTGTCTCACCCTCTTCCCCTCTTTTTTCCTTTTCCCTCTGCATTTGCCAGTTTACCTTAATTGGCTCATTCAGTTTTTCCGTAAATCTTTCCGCATTTCCTCTTACTCTTCCCCCTCTTGCTCTTATCCAAGTTTAATTCTCACTATTACTCTTACTCTTATTCTTATCCTTATTCTTTATCTTCCTATTAACCTCTTTTTACTACTCAACCATTGCCTTTATTTTTACTTTTGCTGTCACTCTCCATTTTCATCTTCTTTTCTTTACTTTTCAGACTTCCCTCCAACTTCCTCTAATTTTTAAATCCATTTCCTCTGTTTTCTCTTTTCTTTCATGCCCCATTTCTAATGTGGAAATATATCGAGTTCGGTTTTTTCCATACTTTGCATTACTAAGGTAGTAAAAAGTAGCAAAATAGTACAAAAAATTATTCCCTCTCTGCTACTTTTATATTCAATACCGGATTATGAGGCCCGTCAAATCTGTGTTGTTGTACTACTAACTTCACCGTCTGGTTTTACTGGATCATTGTTTCATGCAAACTATTTGTTTTTGTTATTTAAATTAATTACACAAATATTTTTTATAAAACAGTAGGTAATTGATTTCATTTTAAAAAAAAATGCAAAAAGTTACCACTTTTTTTCAATATTTCATTATTCATTACTTTTTAAAATGTCTTGTGATTGAGCGTAATTCAAATATTAACTAACGAAGTTACAGAAATAGTTTGCAACGCTGTGATATTAGTTTTTGTGTTGTTAACTATTTTCAAATCTTTATGAATTATTGAGTGCTCTTTGTAATAGTTTTAAAGAAACCTAATTGAAAAATTAATAGTAACAATTACCCCACATGTGTGCCTTATTAATTGAATATAAATATGTATAAAACTATGATATTCAGCTTTAGAGATGAAGGTGTATGTATGTATGTATAACCAATAGTTTCATTAAAAGCTGATGTTAAAATAGGTTAGAATTAGTGGAAATACATACCAACCTATATTTTTGTCATCTGAAGTCCCCTTCCCTGATGTAGACTTAGAAAGTTGGGCGTGATCTGAACTGAAACTTCTTTCCAATGTCGAGTGGATATCTCCAAATTTTGAAACAATACATCCAATATTTAAACTTATTTTATAAAAAATTCTTGAATATTACTTTTGAAAGGACTTCTTGGATTTTGCGGCTGCTTGATTATAAATTCGGCATAAGTTCTCAAAATTGGAGACAATTATTGCGAATAACTTCTTTACCGACTGAAACCTCTTTTGTGAAAAAAAATACACAATTTTGAAGAAATTAGGTCTGGAGTTGTCTAAGAATGTATCAAATATACGTTCAGCTGCTAACATGAAAAGAGCAGCGAAAAACATTAGCAAATGTTTATCAATTAGGCATTTTCTATTTTTTTTATTTTGATTAATTTAAGAAAAAAATGTCTCCCTTTCGAAAAATCAGAATCAGAAACACACTTCCATGGCTCAACTATATGGTTGGCTCATCTCTACATCAACAACATACTGTGTTCAGATTGTCAAATCAGCGTGTTGGTGTTAGACGAATGTAATGGAATGGAAACATAAAACTTAGCAGCTTTTGTGTGTAGTAAGAAAATGTTGTCAATGTGTTGGTTGCACTTGAGTTTGCCATCTCCTTCTACAATCCCTACTCCAGTGAAATGGAAAAAATAAAATCAGCTGATGAGATGAGCCATGCACACTTCCAAGCCGAATTCAGTAACAGGTGTTGTTATCCCAACAGCTGATTGCTTCTTCTTGATTATTTTTCCATACACCGCCTTGTACTTTAATATGTCAGTTTAATGGAAATCAATTGAAATTTTCTTTTCACTTGACATTCTTCAGCACGGCAAATTGGATGAATTCGCCTTGGCACACTTCAGAAAAAATATTGTCCAAAATCAATGCGAATTTTGAGAGGCTTACAAATCAAATTTTCTAGAATACAAATTGATTGACCTACAAAACTACGTACTCGAATTAGTTCCAAATAAAAAATTCTGAAAACTTAGAATATAGCAGATTTATTGAATTCAAGGCAATCCATAACAGGTGGTGGCAAAACGAATTTAACCAATTCGCCGTGCAAACAATGTCAAGTCAAAAGAAAATTTCAATAGATTTCGATTAACTGACATAATAAAGTACAATACTCTGTATGTAAAATATCAAGAAAAGCACTCCGCTGTTTGGGATAACAACACCTGGTACTGAATTTGGCTTGATCGAATTTGTTTTAATTATTTCTAAAACATTTTTTGACATTGGCTTGCAAAGCTGCAGTTGCAAATATATGATTTTTTTCTTTTTGTTCAATTATCGCAAATAAAAAAAGATAAACACCGGCTTATAATAATTGAATATACATTATTATGTTTTTCTGAGAGAAACTGAAAAGAAAGAATGAACATTTACTGGCACATTGCGATGGTACCATTTCGAAAATTGCCACGTAATCATCATCAGGCAATTTCGTAATGTTATCAAAGGTTTCAACCGAGATTCCAACCGCAAATCACACGGTGAAACTTCAGTTGCCTTAACCACTAGGCTATGCTGCTTGTATTTGTTTACTTGCTTAATTTATCTCATTTCTACACTAACAACACAATTGAGACATTCCGCCTCTATTAATATGCGTGTTATGTAGATTTGTTTTGTAAAGTTTCTTTTTCGTTGCGAATGAGAAGCTTTGTAAACTCGAGCCCAGTTTTAAATATTTATGTTTGTTTGTTTTAATGGTGTATTCATTTATACGTATTATTAAGAATTCATGACCTTAACACCGTCTTATAATAATTGAATGTTCAATTATTATGTTTTTCTGCGAGAAACAGAAATATGTAAAACTGAGCACGAGTTTACAAAGCTTCTCATTCGCAAAACGAAAAGAAACTACAATACAAATCTACAGGCTACGCAAATTAGTAGAGGCGGATGTCTTAATTGTGTTGTTAGTGTACAAATGAGATAATTAAGCAAGTAAACAATACAAGCAGCATAGCCTATTGGTTAAGGCAACTGAAAGTTTCACCGTGGGATTTGCGGTTCGAATCTCGGTGAAACCTTGAAACATACCGAAATTGCCTGATGATGATTACGTGGCGATTTTCGAAATGGTACCATCGCAATATGCCAGTAAATTTTTCATTCTTTCTTTTTCAGTTTCTCTCAGAAAAACATAATAATTGAACATTCAATTATTATAAGACGGTGTTAAGCTCATGAACTCTTAATAATAAGTATAAATTGTAACACACCATTAAAACAAACAAACATAAAAAAAGATAATATAATTAATGAAATTTAGTAAAAATTGCCACTGCTATTTTCGTGTGCGTAAGTGCATATACTTATACGTATGTATGGCGCTTAACGTTAAGTTTATTTTATGCCACTCTGAGAAGAGTCCATCCTGCATTTAACACGTCTAATTTTTTCAGACTTAAATGCAAAACTATCAAATTTACTACATACTTAAAAAATTACTACTACTTTCATTGACAACTTAATTGAAATCACACAAATTTTCCGATTCAAAGCAATTTTAGCAATTTTTTCAATTGTCTTATTTGCTCTAATTTTGCAATATCTTGTAGGTATGTATTTCTATAACTCCCTCGACTCTATTGTTTGCGACTGCACATTTCATACGATTTTGTATAACTCTCTTCTTCTTGTTCTTCTTCTTTTATTCAATCAAAATTTTGTATATATAGCACCTGGCTCCATACATGGACATCATCATCACACATCATTACGCGAGCAATTGCAATTTACAACTGCCATACCACAATCAACCGGAAATATAGCACCGGGCACACAACGTTCCATATTCAACAGATTGGGTATCAGAAAACCGTCACTTTTGAGCCTCAGCAGCCCCAATCCGTTAACTGGAGGGGGAGGGGCAGCAGCGCGTACATTTTCACTAGACGATCTATTACGACCGCCTCCCCGACGTAAGATAGGCTCCATTGAGTTTAATTTTGAAATTAAAAAGAAAAAAAGAAAAATTAGAAACTTAAACTAAACAAATTTTCAATTTGCACAATTAACAATAACAAAAACCTAAAACAAAACTTAGCGAATATTAGCTATGCAATTACATATTCCAAAACAAAACAAAAACTTCACTGCAATTTACTTCTGTCTGCCTGTCTGTCTTTTTCTTTCATTTCTCTCTCTCTCTGTGTAACGCTGTCATTCCTCCTACTCTATTTTTGTCCCTCTTTAACTAATATGTGTATGTATAAGTGAACCATTATATGCATATTAGGGTAGGTCAAATTTATGGTTGAAAAGGCACATCCAGTTTCTGAATCTAAGGGTCATACTGAGTAATATTGCCCATGGGACCATAGATGTGAAATAAATTTCGAGCCTCCCTAATTTTGTTAGAAAATATATTTTTTTTTAATTTTTATACTCAGTTGAGCAGAGCTCACAGAGTATATTAACTTTGATTGGATAACGGTTGGTTGTACAGGTATAGAAGGAATCGAGATAGATATAGACTGTCCATATATCAAAATCATCAGGATCGAAAAAAATTTATTGAGCCATGTCCGTCCGTCCGTCCGTTAACACGATAACCTGAGAAAATTTTGAGGTATCTTGATGAAATTTGGTATGTAGGTTCCTGAGCACTCATCTCAGATCGCTATTTAAAATGAACGATATCGACTATAACCACGCCCACTTTTTCGATATCGAAAATTTCGAAAAACCGAAAAGTGCAATAATTCATTACCAAGGCAGATAAAGCGATGAAATTCGGTAGGTGAGTTGAACTTATGACGCAGAATAGAAAATTAGTAAAATTTTGGACAATGGGCGTGGCACCGCCCACTTTTAAAAGAAGGTAATTTAAAGTTTTGCAAGCTGTAATTTGGCAGTCGTTGAAGATATCATGATGAAATTTGGCAGGAACGTTACTCCTATTACTATATGTACCCCTAATAAAAATTAGCAAAATCGATAAGGACCACGCCCACTTTTATTTTTTAAGTAAAATTTTAACAAAAAATTTAATATCTTTACAGTATATAAGTAAATTATGTCAGCATTCAACACCAGTAATGATATGTGCAACAAAATCCAAAAATAAAAGAAATGGGCGAAATCGGTTGAAGCCACGCCCAGTTTTTATACACAGTCGTCCGTCTGTCCTTCCGCATGGCCGTTAACACGATAACTAGAGCAAAAATCAACATATCTTTACTGAACTTAGTTCACGTACTTTTCTGAACGCACTTTATCTTGGTATAAAAATGAACGAAATCCGACTATGACCACGCCCACTTTTTCGATATCGAAAATTATGAAAAAAATGCCATAATTCTATGCCAATACGAAAAAAGGGATGAAACATGGTAATTGGATTGGTTTATTGACGCGAAATATAACTTTAGAAAAAACTTTGTAAAATGGTTGTGACACCTACCATATTAAGTAGAAGAAAATGAAAAAGTTCTGCAGGGCGAAATTAAAAACCCTTGAAATCTTGGCAGGTATTATATATATAAATAAATTAGCGGTATCCAACAGATGATGTTCTGGGTCACCCCTGGTCCACATTTTGGTCGATATCTGGAAAACGCCTTCACATATACAACTACCACCACTCCCTTTTAAAACTCTCATTATACCTTTAATTGATATATCGTACAAACACATTCTAGAGTCACCCCTGGTCCACATTTATGGCGATATCTCGAAAAGGCGTCCACCTATAGAACTAAGGCCCACGTCCTTTTAAAATACTCATTAACACCTTTCATTTGATACCCATATCGTACAACAAAGTCTAGAGTCACCCCTGGTCCACCTTTATTGCGATACCTCGAAAAGGAGTCCACCTATAGAACTAAGGCCCACTCCCTTTTAAAATACTCATTAACGCCTTTCGTTTGATACCCATATCGTACAAACACAATTCTAGAGTCACCCTGATCCACCTTTATGGCGATATCCCTAAATGGCGTCCACCTATAGAACGATGGCCCACTCCCTCATAAAATACTCTTTAATGCCTTTCATTTGATACACATGTCATACAAACACATTCCAGGGTTTCCCTCGGTTCATTTTCCTACATGGTTATTTTCCCTAATGTTGTCACCATAGCTCTCAACTGAGTACGTAATGTTCGGTTACGCCCGAACTTAACCTTCCTTACTTGTTTTCCCTTATGCTGCCACCATAGCTCTCAACTGAGTATGTAATGTTCGGTAACACCCGAACTTAACCTTCCTTACTTGTTATTATTATTTTTGTTAGAAAATATTTGTGGACTATTTAAAAATTGAATTTGCAATATGGAAAAGTTAAATATTCGTCGCCATAGGGCGCTTTTCTACTATTTTTCGCATTTTATCGCTTCTTTTTGGGAAAATCGACGAATGTATTACTTTTCCATATTGCAAATTCAATTTTTAAATAGCTCAAAATATTTTCTAACAAAAATAATAATAAAAATTTCTGATATTTTCTGACAAAATTAGGGAGGCTCGAAATTCATTTCAGACCTATGGTCCCATGGGCAATATTACTCAGTATGACCCATAGATTCAGAAACTGGATGTGCACCTGAAGTTTGTTTTCCCCATACAATTTGACTCGCCCTAATGCATATACATTAGTACCTATACTATTTTTTTATATTTTGCGAAACTCCGTACAGAAATTAAAATTTTTTTGTGTACACTAAATGCTGTAAATCCTCCCCTCTCCTTACAAAAAATAAAATGCTTCAAATTAGTTTTAAACTCATAGCATTTGCTATTTACATAAATACATATTAAAAGCACATATTTATGTATATTTTTTTATCTTTCTTTTAAATCACTCATATTTGTATATATAAATCAAAGTTGAATTTCATAAAAAACCGGCGCTCAAGTGATAACAGCTTTCATATTGAGCTTGAAGTTAAGTAATTCGAAACTCGTAGTAGAGAAAAGTACATATTGAATTTTTTTACTTCTTTCATTATTTTTTTTTAATAGATTTTATCCAAAATAGGAATTTTTGTAATTTTTTTACTAGATTGTTTTTAAGGTCCTTGAAAATATATTCAAATATTTATACAATCACGACCTATATACATATATATATATACATATATACTCTGGCAAATACCGAAATCAAAAATATTGTTGTTTGCACGCTTACTAAGCACTTTTTCCTCTAAATATAATCACGTACCCACTACATTTATGTCCTCTCCTGGCACCTTGCTTAACACGAATCCCTGCTGTAATTCCATATATATCAAAAACTATATATATATTATTACCAATCAAATCAGAACTTGTTTTAACCTTTTTCTCCAAAAACAACAAAGGTTTATTTCCTTTACGCGTTTCGACGTAATTCCGCTGCTTCGTCAAGAAGTCTGTATTTTACTATAAAGAGAACAAAACGCATGCATGAAATCAAACTTGTAATATAATATCTCTCTTATCAAATATTACACAGAAATCAGCTGTTCTATCAATCAATTAAACCTACAGTTTGCGCTGCCATCAAACGTATGGTGACAACTGCCGGCAATGCAGTGCAAATATTCACAATAGTGCCATAGTACAAATAGATTTCTTGTTGTGCTCACAATCGTTTATTTTTAACAAATTATTTAATAAAATATAGCTAAAAAAAGCGCTACTACCCAAAGCTCGCTAATAGCCCGAATCTCCATCTTTACAACCAAACTTTATTTATAGATTTGGATTCCAAATAAGAGCGAAAGGGACCCGTACATAAAAACAGCAATTAGAAATAATATATATGATGGAAATATTAGTCTGCGAAGGTTATATATGTACGTGTATGACCCGCGGCTCCACCTGCACGAAACAAAATTTAATATACAGTTTAGTTGAACTAAATCAAGTAGTTTACTTGGACCCCGATATATGTATAACACCCAGTCATCAAAAACTCTTGTACTCACAATGATAATATATATTTCAGAAAAAAAAATAATACTGAAATGAGCAAGAAAGCATTTGCTCCGAAAGCATCCTCGAAAATTAGCAAAAAGTTATTACAGGGGATAGGAATCAAATGATTCCAAGATAGTCCGAAATGATGCGGTAGCAGTTCCGAAATAGTCCTTAGTATAATAATAATTTTAAAAATGTACAGGAATTAAAACATAATCCCGAAACTGTAGAGAATAAACCCATCTTACCCTTTAAAACAATAAAAATAAGCTTTTGAGTGAATATTTGAATAATACAACAGCTTATTCCCTATACGCGTTTCGCCGGAATTGCGTGCGTTCGTCAGGAAGTCTGTATTTATATGAAAAATATAAAATACAGAAAAAGAAAACAATTATTTATTTGAAATATTCCACAAATAGATTCAATACAAATTAATATAAATATTTTACACTACATGCCTGTACCTGTTTATACCTGTACTGTTTATACCCAAATGTGATGTTTTTATAATTGCCAAATTATTAAGAATATAAGTGTCATATTTAATTTGTATTGTATCTATTTGTGAAATATTTAAAATCAATGATTGTTCTTTTTTTTGCATACAATAAAGACTTCCTGATGAAGGCGGGATATTGCATCGAAACACGTGCAGAAACTAAACTTTTGGTTTATTCAAAGATCGACTTAAATCCAAATCAAGCCATTTATGAGTTAGACCTGGCCATGTACCGGGACTGCGGGTAGGCTCTGGTCGAAGAGAGAGCGTCAGGGGGTGTTTCGACGGTGTGTCGATGCGCGCCATCGTGCCGC
>JARSSU010035288.1:0-34665 GCA_029619165.1 Eurosta solidaginis
AAAATATATATTCTAATCGCGCTCAGTCAATACAAACCTACGTGCAATACTAAACATTTTTGTATACATTTTTTATCTCTATTTTTGCTGTCTTTTAAGGAAATATGTGCTTGTTTACAAAATTTACACAATTGCAAGCAAATTATTTGTTCACTGCTAATTCACAATAGAGCATCAGCTGTTTCGAAGTGAACTTTTGTTCGCCCGAAATTGCCGATAGGCGGAAAAAGTTCACCCGAACAAAAGAAGTGAAGGCGAACACTTTTCCGCGTGAACTTCGCGATAAGGGTGAATGAAATAATTAACAAAGTTTTCTACTTAAAGCCCTTAATAAACCCGATGTTCCATACAAAATACAAATTTTAATTATCTCATTGCTCTATTGAGTGCCTAATGGAGTAAAAAATCTAGGCGGTTTTGTGGGCGTTATTTAAACATTAGTGGACTGCATGAATGAAAAACAAGTAGAAACTTCTAGATATCAGGAAATAGGCACAAAGAAAATTTTAATTATCTCATTATTGCTTTATTTAGTGCCTAATGGAGGCGGTTTTGTGGGAGTTAATTATACATTTGTGGATTGTGTGAATAAAAAACAAGTAGAAACTTCTCGATATCAGGAAAGAGCCACAAAGAAAATATTGGCTGTTTTCAAAATAAAATTTACTTGTGATTTGTTCATATATTTGCACAGCTTAATTGTGCCATTGAATTGAGAAAGGTTACGTGATATAATGTTTGTATTTTTAATGAATAAACACAGGAAAGTACAAAAGGTAGGCTAATTAGTTTTATCTGTTTCCAAACTGCTAATGCGCCTATCGTCACAAAGCCAGAGTTGGGAGCAGTGCACCAAGTTTTGAGCAGCACCATTGCTCGAAGTTAAGTGGGCTGACATAATCAAGCTCCTGTGTTTGGTATTAATGAGACGTTAATTGGTTGTGGACTTAAGCGTCTGTTCATCTTCCCATATTCGTAAAATTTGGTGATTTCTATAGTAATTTCACACAGAGGGTTAATGCAATAATTAACAAAGTTTTCTACATTAAAGCCCTTAATAAACCCGATGTTCCATACAAAATACAAATTTTTAATTATCTCATTGCTCTATTGAGTGCCTAATGGAGTCAAAAATCTAGGCGGTTTTGTGGGTGTTATTTAAACATTAGTGGACTGTATGAATGAAAAAACAAGTAGAAGCTTCTAGATATCAGGAAATAGGCACAAACAAAATATTTGGCTGTTTTCAAAATAAAATTTCTTGTGATTTGTTTATATATTTGCACAGCTTAATTGTGCTATTGAATTGAGAAAGACTATGTGATATATGTTTGTATTTTTAATGAATAAACACAGGAAAGTACAAGAGGTACACTAACTAGTTTATCTATTTCCAAACTGCAAATGTGCCTATTTTATACCGCACAAAAAGACAGAGTTGGGAGCAGTGCACCATGTTTTGAGCAGCACCATTGCTCAAAGTTAAGTGGGCTGACATAATCAAGATCCTGTGTTAGGTATTAATGAGATGTTAATTGGTTGTGGACTTAAGCGTATGTTCACCCTTCCCATATTCGTAAAATTTGGTGATTTCTATAGTAATTTCACACAGAGGGTTAATGAAATAATTCACCAAGTTTTCTACATTAAAGCCCATAATAAACCCAATGTTCCATACAAAATACAAATTTTTAATTATCTCGTTGCTTGATTTAGTGCCTAATGGAGTCAAAAATCTAGACGGTTTTGTGGGCGTTATTTATACATTAGTGGACTGGGTGAATAAAAAACAAGTAGAAACTTCTAGATATCAGGAAATAGGCACAAAGAAAATATTTGGCTGTTTTCAAAATAAAATTTACTTGTGATTTGTTTATAAATTTGCATTGCTCAATTGTGCTATTGAATTTTTTTATTTTGCCGAGTCTTTGATGGGCAGCGGTTTGTCAAGCGTCACGATCTGAGACTGCTCAGCTACAGAAGAATTTCATCAGCCAAGCGTAATACTTAAAGCTGGATTCATTGGTGCCGTATGTCGTATCGCTGTATCCGTATCCCTAACGTAATCAGCTGTTTATCGTTACGACGGTAAACCAAAACCCAATTGGTTGGCTACGATACGGTTACGACCTTAGCGGCACCAATAATCGATTGCATTGATTCTCATAAGGTTGGTCGAATCAGCTGTTAAAAGGTTACCGATACGGTTACCGATAAAGCACCAATGTCTCCAGAACAGAGAACAGAGAGAACAGAAGCAAACGTATTGTAACGAATGTTAGCAGCACTGAGCGATGCTATCGTCTCTAATGCGGCAGTTACCCACGAAGGTACGTAGAAAAAAACGTGTCAGCTGACACGACCTATCTTATGAGTGTGCAATGTAAACGAAAACTCACCGACGTGCAACGCCCGTACGTACGTAGCCCGGAACGTAGAAATCAAAACAATTTTGATTTTTTCCGTAAGAACGTGTCAGCTGATCGCTCTCTCACTAGACAGAGTTGCCTAGTAAACTTTTGTACGGTAATTTTTGACCGTTTGCAATTTTATGCAAAAACACCTAATTAAAGTTTGAAAAATTGTGAAAACAATTCGAAATAATTATGTAAAAGTGCTGATTATAAATATGTAATCTATTTATACTTATTTAATATGTATTCCGGCATTTTCCAATATCAAAAATTAAATTGGAAAAAGTTGATGTTTACATAAGCATGCATGCAAACTGGCCAATGGCAACAGTGCTTTGTTGTAAACAATACACACACAAATATGTTATGTACATGTACACAGACGCACACATTTATTCCTACGGGCTTGAGAGTTCGGTCAAACGTGCTTGGTACGACAAACGCCCGTACGTACGGCACACGTCGGTGGGTAACTGCCGCATAAGCCGATGCTAACCAGCGACGTGAATGCACATCAATAATTCAATCATTATGTATCTACATAAACGAATAAATAATTGCGTCTACACATATGTACGTATACGAACATCGGAGCGGCAATGCACAAATACATGCATATATCTTATCTGAGTTGTCACAAGAGAGAGCAATAATTTGTGCACGTAGTTGTGGCTGGCGATTTTGTAGCCGAACTAACTAGTAACTTCTGGAAATCGAAGAGCCTAGAAGTATGCAGCGTAAACTATAAAAGCGGGGCAGGCGAGTAAGAAGTAATTCAGTTTGATTTGTCAAGCAGTTTGATTAAGACGATATCTAGCGAGCAATAGCAGTGTTATTTTGAATAGTAGAGTTTCATTGAGCTATCAATCAGTGTGGTTATTACGCAAGCTATTCGTTGCCCAGTTTGTTATTGTGAAGTACTTTAATAAAGGCCATTTTGCATTATTACAAATTGGAGTTATTTATTCAACAGTTTAGTGATTCGAACTTAGCAGAGGATTGCAAATAAGAGGATTTGCAAGCAAATTCGTTACAGTATTATACATTAATTAAGAGAGGTGAGAACAATCTTTTTTATAGAAAAAAGGGAGTCCGAGCTATCAAATGTGTTTGAGTGAGAGTTATAATCTTGAGAAAGGCTATGTGATATAATGTTTGTATTTTTAATGAATAAACACATAGAAGTACAAAAGGTAGACTAGTTAGAGTTATCTGTTTCCAAACTGCTAATTTGTCTATTTTATACCACCACAAAACCAGAGTTCGTCCTTCCCATATTCGTAAAATTTGGTGATTTCTATAGTAATACGCAAACCGGGGTTATATTTAACAGCCGCCTGTCAGAAAATGCGGGATATCAAGAGCTATTAAGGCCGGGTAAGTGTTGCAACTCAGGGAACTAAATTAGGATCGTTTTTGTATTTTAATTTTTTAAATTCGCCTTTCCAGAGGCCTACATAAAAATGCTTACCATTTTTATCACATTTCTTAAGCAACATCGATAGATTTTCCTTTTCATTTGGTATTGCCTGATGCAGCCATGCAAACATATCGCCAATATAACGTTTTGGATCGTGTGCATGCATTTCAATTGGCTTTGGGTTACCATTTGCACCACCTTCGGTTAAAGCTTCGATGAACAGGCGCACAAGCACGGCTCGACGCACAATGGCATATTCATCAATTACATACCTAAATTGAGAAAAAAAAATACTATTTTTATGCATACATATATATATTTAAGAGAGATTCCAAATGCAAAAATAAAAAAAGGAAACATACTTGAATAGCACTGGTCGATCTTGTAATCGATTCATCGCTTCAATAACCAAAGAACCAATTTCATTATTGTCCAAATTACGGCAATGATTTTGTGTCCACCGATAAAGACGCTCAAATGCACCCTCCTGATGTAATGTCATTTCTTCCATTATTTCCAAAGCAGCCGTTTGATACCCACATTGCATCAATGCGCGACAATCGCTATGAATACTTTGAACACGATTGAGTACCGTAAAGAATTCAGGCACAATTTGTGCATCTTTTGTAGCACCATAGAGGATTTGATGTTCGGGCACAGTGAGTTGAAAGCGTGCTAGAAATGCTTCAGCGATTTGCTGATCCACTTTCAACCGTTCACGTTCTGTTTGCAATGAATTTGTTTGTGTTATTAAATCATGAGTTAGTGCTTTTGATGATTCCATGTTAGTTTTCATTGTTTGCACTGATTTTGCCATGTTATCTAAGTCATCGCAAACTGCATCAAGTGCATCCTTTACTTTGCGAAATGCTTTGAGGAAATTATCACTTATTCCAACAGTTCGATGCTCAATTTCACTACGGAGATTACGCCGATTTTGTAATGTGTTCTCTGTGAAAAATTGGAGAGATCGCTGAGTGCATCCAGAGTGTCCTAGAATAAACGTAAATCAAAAAGAATTGCAAGACTGAATATAAGATCACAATACTTTATCGGCTTCCAATCTAGTTTCTAGTATTTTATTCACACGCTTCTGTATGTGATCCTCAGTTTGGGATTCGTCTCTGTACGGACTCATTTTTATGTCCATATATTTATATTTTTACGACAGAAGTATTAAATAAGTAAACAGAAAAAGTCAACGTCGAAAGCTGTTTTTGTTGTAAAAATTTACACACAGCTGCCATGCATTGTTCCACAAATCAACTTGGCACTCATAGCATAGATTAGCTTGATACGAATCTTTTGCTTACGCTCTCATTTTTTCGCTCTCACGAGGGATTTATCTTCTAGTTGTTGCTGGCAACAATCACAGATAAATCCCTCGCGCCAGCTGAAGCGGGTGCCAGAACAAAAAATGTGCCAGCCATAACGAAAAACTTGCCAAAAATTTTGGCAAACTTTAGTTTGACCTACAACTGTAGAATAGCGTTCAAAAATTATGGGAAAAAGAATAAAAATACTTGTTTTAGTGTAAGTATTATTAGTTCGAAGGCGGAGGGTAAATATTATTTCCCATTCAAAAGTTATCACTAAAAATAGGTTTTGTAAATATGAACTCCCGATGCAACCAGTCCATTTTGATCACAGAACCTGGAACGCCAGACATGTAGGATAAGCCCTATCCATTAACTAATGTTAACTATTATATCATAGGTCCGATTTACTGAAATTTCAAAAGAATATATGGTTTTCACTGCGAGTTAAATGCGTTACAATATTTGACTAATTAATTTAATCGAAATGTAAATTTTACTTAGATTTGTTTATATTTAACTCTAACTAGTCGTTTTATTGTAAAATAACTTTAAGAAAATAAATATTTTACGACTATCATTTTATTAAATGATTGAAACTATAATCGCCGAAATGTATGTCAAAAATCCCCTTTTTCAGATCTATTCATTTTTGTTTGGAGTGGCATCATTGATAAATGTTATAAAAAATGTGCATTTTGACAGCGCTCTCTCGAAACAAAGAGTTGCAAATCCATTCATCTATGACTCATAGTGTACCTATACCCGTTATGCTCACTTAAGCGAGTGCCTGTCAGAAAGAAGTCAACACACTTGTACATGTACACTATGTTGGCACTGTTCTATGTTCGAATGAGACCATCGTGTGACTACCCACTAAACAATTTGTTCCGACTTTTTTTCGAAATCGTTAAGTTGTGTCTAAAGAATTTGCCGAAATCGGAACCGAATTTCTTTGGAAGTAGTAAAGAAATTTGTATGACAGGGTTGACGCCACTTCGTAAAGAAACGTCGTAACGATTTTGTTAAGAATTTTCTTTACGAAATCTTTTAGAAAAAACTTAACGATTTCGCAAAGTAATATTTTCACGAAATCTTTAAGAAATGTCTTAACGATTTCGTAAAGTACGATCATTACGAAATCTTTAAGAAATCTCTCAACGAGTTCGTAAAGCTTTGTGCTTACAGAATCTTGAAGAAATTCCCTAAAGAAATCTATCTAAATATCCAATTAAAAACAATTTTTTTTTATTTAATTAATACAATTTAATTTATTATGTTTAAATAGTTTAAATTAAATTGTATAAGAATTCAATATTGAGAAAAAAAATCAGAGATTTCCTAACCGTTCAAAAATTGCATATAAAATAAAATAAAAAAGATAAATGGCTAAAATTCTTTAGCTGCGTTAATACTTTTTTTTAGCTTTTAGCTTCGATGGCATTCCTCATATTAAGCGATATTTTTAAACACAAGTTTAAGCCAAAATATAATAAAATTAATAAAATAAAAAAGATAAATGGCTAAAATTCTTTAGCTACATTTTTTGGCTTTTATCTCCCTCAAGTTGTGTACTTGTTCTTTTCGATAATTTTGCGAACCGGTCCTTGGCACTATTAAAAAATTGTTTCAAAGTCTCGTCTATTTTAGTGTAGTTTGTTTGGGGTATGTTTTCCATAGCCGACTCTATAATTAGTACATAAATGAATTAGGAATTTGCTGAATAAGTTTAATAATGTACCTTTAAGAAGTTTAATACATATAAAATCCTTCACAGAAATATTGTTATTGACATTTGTCCATGAAAAATTGCGTGACTAATAATCGTCATTAAATATATATTTCAAGTTCGCAACGATAAATTTTTTGAGGTCATCTGTCGGTTGTCTAGCGAACTTCGTTATCTGTTGAACCAAAAAAAGGGAAAAAACATTTTAATGTAGTTAGTAGTTAAAAGGGGTGTAAAGAGGTGTGATTATAGTCCTGTGATAATAACTTCAATTGCCTGAGAAAGGCGTTGAAAAATACTGTCTTCTAAACCTCTAACGGCTTACATTTTCAACTAAACTACTAATCATATTTACCAATTCCTGTCGCATTTCTTCATCGTTTTGCAAAATTTTTTCAAAATCCAATATTTCATTCACATCGTTGAAGGGAAGGCTTGGCAGCTTGGAACATAAAGTGCGTTGGCGTTTAAAGGCAGCTAAGGTTTGGTCTATTGATCGTTTTAAACCGACAAATTCTTCTGCAAAGTGTTCATAAATTTTATTGTTGACTTCGCGAAGTTTTTTATTTTCTTCTATCAGCTCCTTATTTTGATTTACAATAACTTCTAACAAATGTTCGCTATCTGCAAAAGTATAAAAAATAAAGTCTTAAAATTTCTGCCACTGCACTAGTACCAAGAAAAGTTAAGTTTTTATAGGTAGATAAGTGACTCACATGGTTTGTTCTCAGTGATATTCTCCGTATATCCTTGAGTTTGCCCCATTGAAGAAGGAATGCATTGCTCCTCTTGTGTTAATATTACTACTTCATTGCCGGGGTAAATAGCTGCAGAAATATAAATTCCATTCATAAATTAAATGTTTATAGGAGCACGTGTGATAAAACTTACCACTTTCTTCACCTTCTACGGGGACATTTGTGTAATGGCTACTCATTTTTCAGCAGTGGTATAAAGCAGTGTTTTAAATACCCTTCTATATAAAAATAAAGATATTTACAGTCGATGTTAGTTAGATTAAACTTCTCTTCGTTGTCAGAAATTAGCAAACAATTTGTCTCGTAAATATTCAGAACCCAACTTCTGGATTCAAAGTCATTACGTTGGAGGTTTTTAACTTCCTTTGCGAAGATGCATATGTCATTATTGATCGCTGTTATTTTTGTTAAAATATATACCCTTTTATTAACGCAGAAATAATTATCTGGAGGTCGTGCCGACAATTTGAAGTGCTCACATATGATAGCTCGGAAAGTGTTGTCCTTTAGAGCCCCTTTTAGAATAGGAAACAATTCCCGATGTGTCTCTTGTTTTATTATGGAACTTTTTTCAATAACTCTGTTGGATATTTGCGCCAACACATTCAATCCCTTTTTTATTGTTTTTTTCAATTGATAAAGATAATTTTCATATTTAAACGCGCTAAAGTTATTAAGAGATCCATATTTTAAAACATCGCCATATAAATGTTTTAGACTGTGGCAATTATAGGTTACAAATTCTTGGCCATAGAGGTGCACAAAGTCGTTTACGAATTCTTCAAGGAGCTCTTTAGCCACGTTATTGAATTGACAGCATAGCTCCGGGTGACATAAAATCCTCTTCGCAAAGTGCAATTTGCAAAAATGACGGTAACATTATTCATCGAGTTTGTTTTGTAGCACATACGGTCCACTATACAACAGAAAAGATCGGTACTCGGTTATTATTTTTTACCCAGAGTTTAACAAGCTGACGAGTAACTCCCAAGCAAACGCAATGCATGTAATCTATGGGGAATTGAGTGACGCAGCCAACATTTATAGTTTCTAGCAAATTTTGATCGAGAGTTAAGTGATGCTCTTTTTGTAATTTTTCCTTAAATGATGAATCTGTTCGCATACTCGCTGCGTTAGAAGGGAAGGTTATTCTTCTCAAGTACCTTTCACCTCTGTGTGTACACTTCGAGCAGCAATAGTAACCTGAATGGCTTTTGATATTTAAAATAAATGCTTTAGCGGGAGAATCGCAAACAAAAGCTCCAATCGAGATGGAAAATACGTCCTCATCATAATAAAAGCCTTGTTGTAGCAACACCTTCAGGTCGTCTACTAAAGGCTGTAGAAATATATTGGAAGCTTCCGGCTTTGTTTTTGGACTTCGCACTCCCTCTACATCCGAGTTCACATAACACCCAACCAAAACAACGTCTTCATAATTAGAAACACTCATCTATATAGGCCAAGCAGTTTGCTTTGATGACTTAAATATCTGTAATCCGTCGATACCGAAGTTTAGCTCTAAAGTGTCTGTATTCAAATTGCGCAATTTTATATTTTTGTATAAGAAATCGGTGAGAGAATTCTTTAATCCGTAATGGTAATATGATCCGCTACCCATGCTTGCAATTTGAGTTTCTCTGGAAGTTCCTCTCAAGGTGCGTACATCGCATGGCACATCATGCCCTTCGACTTTATGAAGTCTACTGAGAAGTTCGTTACCGGCTATTTGCGAAATACCGTGTCTGATTGTCCAAGACTTGAGGAAACTCCTTAGACTCTCAGGTTCGTTTCCTGGTTCTGGTTCTTTGACTTGCGAAGAACTCTGGCAAACAGATATCAAGTCAAAATCACTATCAATGTCCATTTTGTTTGCACTTTCGACATGCACGCCTTCAAAAATGTCTGTGCTATATTTCTGCGCATTTTCAGCGCGATTTTCAGTTTCATTGTTAAAAATGGAGTCCAGTATTTTTTTTGTTTCTCTTTTAATGCTTTTGTGCTGAGCTTGACGCGACATGATTTTACTCACACTTACTTTTGTATTTCACTCACTGCAGCAAATATATGTATAAATTTTATTATTTAATTTTTTATGCACAACACTTTTTTTGCTACTCACAATCTGAAAAGATCTGAAATTTAAAAATGTTTCAACGCCTACTGAGTTTAAAAATCTATTTACGTTTTTCTCTTTTCGAAATAGATACGAAGTTGTTAAGTAAAATCGGAAAATATTAGATTTTCTTCAGACAAGTCTGATATCCGACAACTTCGGAGATTCTGGTTTGGCCAATCGTTGCGAATTCGTTAAGCTAGATTGGTAGACTTTCGACTTTGTTTAGAAAAGACTGATTTCCGAAAAAATCGGAAGCTTTGGTTTAGTGGGTACATGATAGGCTCATCTCTACAGCAGCAAAATAACTTCGCACTGATTGTCAAAATCTGCGTATTGGTGTTAAGCGAATGGAAAGAAGATAATACATAAAACTTTGCCATTCTTGTGTGTTGTGAGAAAATAGTGCGCCAAATTAGATGGATTTACTAAAAAAAAACAACTTTTAGTGATATGAAACTAATTTTTAATAAAAAATTTCCCACCACGGCGGTAAAGGGTCTGGCAAAGTTGACATAGTCATAACGCCATAGTCATAACCATATACATATTTACTTATCCATATCAATTGGCATAGTTATTGGTGCCTGAACCTAAAAATCGTGAAATTTTCATAAAAATTAAGAAAACGCAAAAAATTACAAACATATACCACAAAAAATAAGTCTCTTAGTCAAAACGTATCCAAACCAATAAATAAAATCCACAACAAGTTAATAAATTCTCCAACTCGAATATTTTAAGTTATGGATATTGTGAAAAACCACAAACCACCCTACAAGAAACGCTGATAGTTTTACTAATACACTCGCACTTGTAATTGACAATGCTGATCCTGCGATGACGTAAACATTGATACTCAAATTTATGTATGTTCCTTTGTTCGCTCACGCATGTCCGCATGTTCCCAATGACAGCCTATAATCATGAAAAAGGACTCAAACTGGGAAAGCTTCGGACACCTGGTACAGAACAAAAGAACATACAGCAGATACCATTATGCATGTGAGACAGATACATAATTCTCAACGGAATTTTATGTATGCGAGAACAGTTTAACCGATTTAATCATGTTGTCACTACTGACTGTCATATGACAATCAAATGATTATCACGGTTGTTTTGTTATTTTTTAAATTCCTGCATTTTCAACCGAAGAAAACCATATAAAAAATAAGTTCAAAAATGAAAAAGAGAGCATTTCAAAGCTACATGCTAAAAGAAAACAAATCGAAAATAATATTAAAAAATACCAAAAGCTGTCGGAATGTATGGGGCGCACTAAAAAAATTTATACGCGAAAAACAATAGTGGTTAGGGGTGATTCATTTTTAAATGGGTTTCCGCATGAGGAAAGCGCTCTTCTGTTGTTTTGTTATTTTCTGAATTTAAATTGAACATTCTGAACTCGAATTCTTATAAAACTATTTATTTTAAACAAATAAGAAACACGTTTGCTTTTATCACGTACAAAATTAAAAACGTAATGAAATAAAGTAAATAAAAAGCAAAAAGCATTGTTTCATTTTTGGCGGAATATAACAATGGTCATTTATGATAGTATAACAGTCAAACCTGATATCTACAGTAAACTATCATTTATGACACTTTTTGATAGTTAGAGTGTCAGCACTGATCCAGGAAAAGGAATGAGGGTGAGCAGTACGGCTATATACTTAATCAGTAGGCCATGTTGGTGTATAAGAAGGAGACAAAAACTCACACGTACACAGTTGTTTACATCACATTTGCGCAAGTCCCCTTAAGTTTGTGATAGAAAGTTTGTATGAGGCGCTGATCTTTAGGTTGACATTGCTGACAATCAGATGATAGTCATATGATAGTCAGTATTCTTGTAGGGCAATTGGTTGGTTATAGTATGTTTATGGCTAGGGCGTTATGGTATGGCACCATTGACCAAATTACATTGATTTACATAAGGTTGGTTGGATCAGGTGGTTGATATGGATATGGATACGTCAAGTTTAAATGTCGTTCCAATGAAGCGTGATGCAGATACGGATAGAAATTTAATATGCAAATGCAACAACAAATTGATCCATATGGATAATTAAATAGTTTTTCACACTTCACTATAATATTATGAGAAAAAACAGTTGTTGTTGTTGTTGTTGTTGTAGCGATAAGGTTGCTTCCCGAAGACTTTGGGGAGTGTTATCGATGTGATGGTCCTTTGCCGGATACAGATCCGATACGCTCCGGTAACACAGCACAATTAAGGTGCTAGCGCGACCATCTCGGGAATGATTTATGTGGCCACATTAAACCTTCAGGCCATCCCTCCCTCCCCATCCTCTTGGAACTTGGGGTCGCCAGAGCCTCGTCTGTTAGTGAAACAGGAATCGCCACGGATAGGTGAGGTTGACAATTTGGTTTGGAGAAGCTATATATTACTCTGAATTAAAGAAAAGTATGGAGAAATGTATTTTGGTCAAACAAAAACATGTTAAATGCCCCAATTCATTCCAATTTGCGTCGTTTTGGCACTGGCGTCACTTTGAAGTAGCTCATATTGAAAGTTTCCCTGTCACAATGAACAAAAAAGAGAAAGTCAAATCTTGGTGTTATGTCATAATAAGGAATATAAATAACGAAAAAGTTTTTTTAACAGAACAAAAAATTATGTAGTTAAAGTCTAGTTGAGGGGGCGACAGCTAATACGCGTGAAAATATATCGAGAGAGGTGTCAAAAGACGTGTATTAATCTCGATAACAATAATCCGAAGGCGGAAAAGAAAAATTCTATCTCTGTCCGGAGATATTTGCAGTTGAAGTGGGCGATTTTCATATGGTTGTTGTAATGTTGGTGTTCCCACAAAAAAAATTGTGAACATGTGTTTTGTGCGGATATAGTTTTGGTCTCCAAACCGGTGTTGGACTCACCCAGGGTAATTTTTAATAAGCGCGGCCGAAGGCCGCCAACGCAGAAAAGTGTTCTGCGCAAAAATACTATGGATACCACCCCCGGTTTCGGAGGTACCCGCGAGTCTTTTTTCGGTTTTTCGTTAATATCGTTTGACCGAGTTAAATTTTTTATTTTCCGCCTTCGGATTATTAATACTGATGTCAAGGCGCGTCGTTTGATACCTCTCTCTATATTTTTGGTAACGTATTAGCAATTTACCATTATGTATTTAATTATATTGAATGGCGATGGAAATCGAAGATTTTTCTTAAATTGCAGAGAATTTCAGGAAAAAGTTCATAGCGTAAGTTTATAACATACCAGAGAAGACAAGGGTTTTCAGCTGTTGACGTGAGCGCCAAAGTGACGGAGAAGTCGAATGTGTTTGGACCTTAAGAAAAATACCGATCTGGTAGCTCTGTCAGCTGTTTAATTTTTCAGCTGATTGCATTGTATTTTTCCAGGCAAGTAATAATTGAGCCATGTTTCAGGGAACATGCATTGCACGGCTTGACTTTTAAATAAATAAATTAAGAGACAAATAATACACAAACCAAAGCGATTAAAAGGTTAAAAAATAAACTTTCATAAAAGTTTACTTTAGTTTTTGGACAAAAATGAGTAGGGCATTAGAAAGCTTAACGGCCCAGTACACAGATTCTGAGAACGAAGGCGAGGCGGATGATAAAAGTCTCGATTCCTCCAATTCGCAGATAACACAGGTAATTCCGCACCGTGAATAGACAGATGTTTAATCTTGCTTGCATTACAGATGAAAATTCCACAACAGAGCCCCAAAGCGAGTCCTGAGAAAACACCCGAAAAAAACAGGGAACACAAGAAGAAAAAACGAAAACGCAAGAGGTCTGTCCGACGTTTGGTTAGCTATCAAGATGACACAGTTATCTCCGATGACGAAGATGGTGATGAAAGTGCTTCAACCGATTCAGATACATCATCTGAAACAGAAAGTGAGGCAGATAAAGCAAGCGTATATAATATTCCGGCTAGTACATCCAGAGATAATAGTAACAGCATACAAATAGTACTCGATGATAATAGCGTTGAAATAATAAGCGAAAGTAAATCTCCCAAAAAAGGTGAACCGCCAAATAAATATTCACATTATGGCTTTTCATTGCCACCAGAACCAAAGGGCAAACCATCGGCAGAGTTAGTCGATAAAATAAAACAATTGTATGATAAAATGGAAACTACTAATATGGATATGAATCGAGTTATACAAGGACGCAAAGAATTTCGCAATCCAAGTATATATGAAAAACTTATACAATATTGTGATATAAATGAATTTGGCACAAATTATCCACCTGAAATTTATGATCCTCTCCAATGGGGACAAGAAAGTTATTATGAAGAATTAGCACGCATACAAAAAAATGAAATGCTCAAACGTCAAAAAGAACGTAAAGATACAGATAAAATTGAGCAAGCCACAGCATTGGCACGCAAGTTGAGGAGGAAGCTAAGAAAAGGTGCATGATGCAAATTTTAGTACTAAAAATAATTATATATATCGTTGGTGAAAGGTGGGAACTTTTTACTTCTACTTTATCTAATTGATAATTTACCAAAGAGAATTTTTGTTTAATTAAAAGGCATACTTAGTGGGCCATATACATAAAAGAAGTAAGTCTATTTTTTGATAGTAATCACTTGAAAATTATATTGAAATTTCCATTGATTGCTTTGAAAAAAGCGTTTACTAATTTTATACATATGGCGGAATCTTAAGGCGTGTTTGACTTCACCCAAGACTTCTACTAAAGAAAAAACCCATTTCTTTTCCACATTTCATAAACGATGCGTAATTCTTGAAATTGCAGTTAATTCTTATGTACTTGCATATTTTTATTTTAAATATTGCATTATTAATTTACTTAGAAAATCAAAATGGGATCAACCAGCAACCGCAGCTGCTAAGTCTGTTCCGCCTACGCTTACTACTACTGTGACTGGTACTAAGGGCACAGTTATTTCGGCATTTGGTTCTTTACCAAAAAAACCTGCAGCATAGTTTGATAGCTACAAATAACTATTTATATGTAGTATCGACTTAGCATTCAATAAACTTTTAAATAATTTAAATTAGAACTTTTTTTTACAAAAAATTGACCACCACGGTAGAGCTGGATTCTGATTCAATTCTTAATCGATCTTTTTTTTAGAAATGTAGAATCGATTTTTTTTTAAATCGTTCGATTCTTTAGGCATCGAAGTTTCATCACTATCTAATTTAATTAGGAACAAGTGCAGTATACGGACAATGCTGATATAAAAAAACGAAAAATTTGAGATCGATAGGTATTAATAAAAGAAACATAACGATATATTTTTTTTGTTGGGCAAACAACAACAACAAAAGTTATTAAAGGTCAAAGTTCATAATAAGCTTTTTTTAAATCTAAATTACTTCTAAAGTATTGAACCGATTATCACTCGTTGGATAGGTATTTCCAATACCTTTCATTTGATGTATATCTTAAGTATATAACTGCAAAGAATTTCCTGAAATAATATAATTTTTTAAAAAACATATCAAAATTTTAAAAACTTATTTTTTTTAACTTAATTGCTGTGTTAAATATATGAAAATATAGTTTGGTAGATGGGAAATAATTTAAGCTTTCGTTTAAAATTATATATAATATCCTTAGTTCCATCAATGCAATACCAACTGTCCTGTTCCTGGTATACCAAAACTTAATTTTGGGCAAATTAACAGTATTCTGCGCAGAACACCTGGTATTTGTTTCCTTTATGTACAGAACACGTTTTCGAGTTGGCGGCCTTTGGCCGCCCTTATTTTAATAACCCTGGGCTACGCCATGCCAAGTCCGGGTGGTTGCCTGAACTGTGGCAACATGCCACGGCACGCACTCTTTTGCGTGTTTTTAGGTACAGCCTAATAAAATTACCACAACCATGTTTTGAAAATGACAATAAGGCCATACTGAATACATTTATTTCAATAAAATTGTTGGTTAACGCTATAGAAAATTAGTTTAAGCTTTAAATACCAACGTATTAACGAAATATACATACATTACTTAGTAAATATAGCACTTTTAAACATCGAATTTTTTAAGTATTTTACGGGATAGGAATACAAACAGCATATCAAATGAAAGGTAATTTTACTACCTATACAATGAAATAAAATTTTGAAAATCGGTTCGATACTGAAAGAGAAATTTAGATTTAAAAAAATTCTTCATATGAACTTTGACCCTTAATAACTCCTGTTATTGTCATTTGCCCACAAAAAAAATTGTGTAGTTATACTCACCTTGACCATGTCTATCAATCCTCATACTTCTTTTTTTGATTTTGGAATTGTCCGTATACTGCACTTAAGCCAAGCAATATATTGAACATGTGTTTATCTATTTTGTGGTATGATATTGTGTTCAGTACGAAATTAATACCACAGTTTTAGATTCTAGTAAGCCAATTGAAAGAATTCAATCTTTTAAGTTATCCAAAGATTCGCAGATCTATTGTCTGGAAATATTTTAGTCAAGTGCAGGGCCATTCTGAGAAATGCAAATCGTACGGAAAAAATACAAAATGGGTGGAAATACAACCAATTTGTTAAATCACTTGAAGTGGTCACATCCAACGTTGATGGAAATGTCTTCATCAACAACTCTTATAGAATCTTTTTTGAACCTAATAACAACAACATAAGGAAGTCTCAGTCTGTAGATGAGCGAAAAAAAAACAACTGGATTGTGCTTTGATTAGAACGATTGCCACAGATATGCAACCCTTTAGAATTGCCGAAGATAACGGGTTCAGATATTTAGATATTTTACACAATGCTTGGATCCTCGGTACGTTTTGCCTTCACGTGTAACATTAAGAAACACACTTTTAACAAATATATAAACTCAATACTTTTTATGACATTGACAGCAGCAAACACGAAAATATAAGTGGCAATTTTTATGATATTTCTTCAATTAAATTCCTTATTTATGAAATTTTGTCAATTAGATTCCTTATTCCTTTTTATTTTCAATAAGCTAAGAAAATACTTCCATACAGTTTTTTGGCGATTTTATAGTTTCAATCATTTAATAAATAATTGTCAAAAAATGTTAATTTTTTTAACTTATTTTACAATAATACGACTAGTTACAGTTAAATATTAACAAGTCTAAGTAAAATTTACATTTTAATTAAATTAATTAGTCAAATATTTTAACGCATTTAATTCACAGTGAAACCCAAATCTTCTTTTGAAATTTGAGGAAATTGGACCAAGGATATAATAGTTAACATCATTTAGTGTATAGGGATTGTGATCAAAATCAACTGCTTGCATCGGGACTTCATATTTACAAAACTTGTTTTTAGTGATACCTATTGAATGAGAAATAATATTTACTCTCCGCCTTCGAACTAAATATATTTACACTAAAACAAGTATTTTCATTTTTTCTCCCATAATTTTTGAACGGGTCTCTGCAGTTTTAGAACAGACTAAAGTTTAACGAAATTTTTGGCCCGTTTTTCGTATTAGCTGGCACATTTTTTCTTCTGGCACCCGCTTCAGCTGGCGCGAGGGATTTATTTGTGATTGTTGCCAACACAAATTTCAGATAAATCCCTCGTGAAAGCGGATAAAATGAGAGTGTAAACAAATGTTTCGTATCAAGTCATCTTTGACGTTGGCCATCTTCTTTTGACAAACTCTATGCCAGTGAAATGAAAAAAAAATAAATAAAATCAGCTGATTTTGATGAGCCAACCATATAGTTGAGCCATGGGGAAAATAAAAAAATGTATGAACGAATTTTAGAGTTGCCGCTCTTTTATCATGGACAAGGAAACACCTCTAGGATGTCTTCTCAAATAAGGGCCATTTTCACCATCTTCAGTTAAGTTATACGCTAATTACACGGCTCAAGTATCCTTGTGCCAATTACCAGTTTGCATAAGGATTTGACCGGTGTTTGCACTGGTTGCGCTATTTGCGCAGAGAACTGCGCTAAAATCAAAACGATTTTGATATTTACGCATGTCTGCAAATATTGCACATGCTTTTTTCTTCGTGTGTGGTGAATCTTACACAGTTTACCTGTGGTTCCTGATAATATAACATCAGTAATTATTGCTTAAAAATGTTAATATCGAAGGCGTAAGGACCATCTCTAGCTTGTAACAGGAATTCACACAAATTTAATAATACAAAATAACTTTTTATACAATTAGAACACATGTTTCATTTGTTGCGCTAGTTGAAAAATGAATATTGCGCAGTGCTGCATGAGTTGAGCTGGTTATGCAATCAAAATATATATTTTATAAGTACAATGGAAAATAAACGCTTCTGGTGTGAGTTTTTTCGAATTTATACCGTGAATTACCAGCACTGTGGAAAATAAATAGTGATTTTTTTATCAATTAGTGCCTTTTTTATACAATTAAAACACATGTTTCATTTGTTGCGCTACTTTAAAAATGAATATTCGCAGTGCTTTTGAGCCGTGTATGTCAAAATTTTCATTTGCACAAATTTCGTCGTTTTATATATGCGCATGGTTTTTGTGTCATGTATGGGCCGTCTTAGATTTTACCTGAGGATAGCAATCTATCCGATAGCTTCATTTGATATTTCGTTTTCACCAACATAGGAAGACCAGCCCCCGGTATAATCGATGATTGTGAATATTTTGTAAAGCAAATCGAAAAACTCTATTGTGAATACACGAAAACTTACCAAATAGCCGACTTTTGTTTATATATTTCCTTGCACTTAACAGATACGCAAAGAAATGTGGCTAACTTAAGATGGTGAAAAGGTTCCATGAAATAAGAGAAAAACGTGAAAGTTTGGCAGCTAATAATTAAGATCCTAGAAATGCGGTATGTGTGAACGCGATGATTAACAATTGTGAATTTATTGTAGATTTGTGCGTTTTTAACGTCGTCTTATAGTTTTAGAAATAGTTTGACAGTTGCAAAGTTGTTTGAGTCAAAATGGTTTTCAGTCAGCGATCGTATAACCTGGTACGGAGCCAGTTTTCACAGTTATTTTCATAGCTATAAAGGGCGAATTAATGGTGACTTATAACCATAAAGCCATAACCAGTAAAACAGCTGATCGAACCTACCTTATGGAAATCAATGTAATCGATTAATGGTGCCATACCATAACGCTATCTCGATTACATTGATTTCTATTGTTTTTTTGTTTTGTTTGAAGTTTTAAGTTGCTTCCATTCATTTATTTGGATGAAAGACTACCTTGGCCCGGCTTACTTAGAAGCTATAACGCCATAACTAATTCTTATTTTGGGAATCTTTCAGATGTCTAGCTTGGTTTCTTTAACAAATTTTATTAAAGGTATCAGCTGATTGTTAAATGTGCTCATGTAATTGACAATTGAGTTTGATTGCATTAAGGGTGGAAACTTCTCTCTGGTAGTGTTGTATTTTGAACAATCGAAAATGATATGATCAATGGTTTCTGGTACGTTGCAATTTTCGCAGTTTATTTCTTTCTGTAACGTTCATTTTGTTCAAAGTGGCTTTGCAAAAGCCATGTCCCACTTAAGATTCTGTTTATTTTCTTTATGTCAGTTGCTTTCATGGTTTTGAATACTTTATGCGAAAACCATGGCCCTACTTGTTATGTTGGGTTGAATAGTTCCATATTGTCTTCCTTTTATTTGTGATTGCTCACTGTATTGGGATTGCCATTTTTCTTTAAATATTCGGTAAATGATATTGTAACTGTCCTTCAATGTAATCTTATAGTGTTTTTCTGTTCCTTCTTCTTGAGCTTTCTTTGCTGCTTTGTCTACTGTATCGTTTCCCATTATGCCACGATGGCTAGGAATGTAGTGGAACTCCGCGATATCAACATTGTTGTGTATTTTTTGATTATTTCGTTTATAATGAAATTTGAGGCATTGTTATTTTTAATGCCGTTAGCCCGCTCAAACTGTCTGTTATTATTGCAATTTTTGTGTAGTTGTTTTCTATTATATAGTTTAGTGCTTGATCTATAGCGATCAGTTCTGCTGTCATTGATGATAATTCTTGGTTTACATAAAAGCTGTGTGTTATGTCTGTTGATTCCAAATGGAAAGCAGCTCCGGTGATGTTTTCTTTGACTGAACCATCCGTGAAAATTATTGTAAATCCTTCATTATGAAGTCTTTCTAACTTCTGATTGAATATCTGAAAGATAATATCCGTTGATGTTGAAGATTTTTGTTTCCCTCTTGGGAAGAAGTTTAGTGTGAAACTTATTTTGTTAGATCTGATGCTGTCTTCTTTTATTACTTCTATGCTGTTAAATATATCTTTATATTCCTGGTATACTTTGTAGTAGCTTGTGTTCATAAAGTTATTTTTTTCCAAAATCTTTTAGCTGGTAGTTCATATGCAAAACATTTTGCAATTTCTTTAGCTGTTGCGAACTGAAACCTTAGATGTGGTGGTAGTTCCGCCGACATGTGGTATAGTATATTTGTAGGAGTTGATCGGATGAAGCCCAAGCATCTTCTAAGTTGTGCATTCATACATACTTTTAGTTTGGATAGTGCTGTGTTGTTGATATTTGAGAATGATGATGCTGCATATTCAATTTTAGGTCTGATTATAGCTTTATACAGCTGTAAACCAGTAGCCGGGTGGGCTCCATATTTAATCCCGTTAATAATGTTTGTAAAGTTACCTGTTTTGTTTATATGAGTTGTTATTTTTTGAACGTGTTCAGCTATGGAATTGTTTGTTGTGATCATACGTCCGAGATATTTTACTGTTGCCACTTGCTGCACTGTGTTGTTTTCAATTTGACAGTTTATCGCTTCTTGACGTCGACTGAAATGTGTAACGCTGGATTTGTTTGGATTTATTTTGAGTTTAATAGCCTTGCATTTTTCATTGAATTGATTTACTGTATTTTGTAATATATCTTTTGCTGTAAGTTGTAGTGATGACATATTATGAAAAAATCATCCGCGTACTGAAAGATGTTGCAGTTTTCGTTGTTTAGTGTATGTAGACTAATTGTGTAAATGTTGAAGAGAAGTGGGCTTAGACCACTTCCCTGACATAACCCTTGCCTTGTAGTTTTATATATGTTTTCTAATTTCAGGACCCTGTTATTTAGGAATGACCATATCCAGGTAATTATTTTCTTTGGTATTCTGTACTCATTAAGTATGTTTGCTAGTATGCTTATATCTACTGATTCAAATGCTTTGCTTATATCTACACAAGCTGCCATTACTTGATGCCCTTTCATTTTAGCTTCTTCAACTGCTAGTAGCACATGATTTATACAATTGGAAGTTGACCTTTTCTTTCTGAATGCATATGATTGTTCCGGTAGTTGGTTTGTTATGAGTTGTTCTATTATTTCTTTAATTTGGTTTTCCATAATTTTTAAAAATATTGGTAAGAGGTTTATTGGTCTGTAATTCGTAAGTACTGCCGGGTCCATACCCGGTTTTCGTATTGGTACAATTTTGACAGTTCTCCAGTCTTTTGGAATTCGTTCTGATTTCCATACTTCATTTATTGAGTCAAATAATGTTTTTTTACTTTCTTCCCTTAAGTTTTGGATAATTTTGTAGCTGATCCCATCATGTCCTTTGGCTCGAATTTGGGTTCCTGCTACTAATGAAGTTGTTAAATCTTTCTTCTGATGGTTCGGGCATTGTATTGTTTTTAAAACATTGTATATTTACCAAATTATTATTTGGAGGGTTATCTCCAGCAATGGTTTCAAGAAAATCGTATTTTTGTTGGTCTGTCCATGAGTTTCCCAGATTTGTTTTTTCACATTTGTACTTCGCAATGTTTTTGGAAGTTTTCCAGAACTGACTAATACTTGTGGGATTTGAAAGTTCGTTTAAAGTTTCTATAAACTTATTCTTTTTAATTTCTTTTATGCGTTTTCTGACTGTCTTTATTGCTTCAGCCAAGGCATTTCCGTTTTCGATACTATTTTCTTGTAAAAATTTCGCTCTTGCTACATTTCGTAGCCTTATTAATTTCGTACACTCTTCATCCCACCAATGTTTTGGAACATATTTGTTGTTGGCTGGTATTACTATTGTGTGTTTTTTAACTGCTTCTTTAATTGTACTGTATATGTTAGCAATCTCACTGGGGAGTGAATTTTTGTTCAGCTCATCTATTACTCTCTGCAATAATATCTTTTTTGTTCTTCTGTTTTTGATTTGTGCTTTACTTATTACTGTTTCTGTTGGCATGTGGTGACTATAGGTTATTTTTGTATTAATTCTTCTCCATTTGACGTTTCCTGAATAGCCGTTATAAAAAGTTAGATCTATTGCTGATGAGGTTGCATTTGGCGGTGTGAAAGTTTGGTTTCCCATTATTTATACATGTAAAATTGTTACTTACTTACTTACTTACTAACTTAATTGGCGCTTAACCGTCTAAACGGTTATGGCCGTCCAACAAGGCGCGCCAGTCGCTCCTTCGCTCCGCCAACCGGCGCAATTGTCAAACCAAGGGAGTTTAAATCGTTTTCCACCTGGTCCTTCCAACGGAGTGGGGGCCGCCCTCTACCTCTGCTTCCATAGGCGGGTTCCGATAGAAACACTTTCTTGGCCGGAGCATCATCTTTCATTCGCATAACATGGCCTAGCCAGCGCAGCCGCTGCGTTTAATTCGCTGGACTATGTTGATGTCTGCGTATAGCTCGTACAGCTCATCATTAAATCTTCTTCGGTACTCGCCATCGCCACGCGTAGAGGTCCATAAATCTTTCGAAGAACTTTTCTCTCGAACACTCCAAAGCCGCTTCATCTGCTGTTGTCATGGTCCATGCTTCTGCCCCATATAGCAGGACAGGTACGATAAGTGACTTGTAGAGTATGATTTTCGTTCGCCGAGAGAGGACTTTACTTTTCATTGCCTACCTAGTCCAAAGTAGCATTTATTGGCAAGATTGATTCTTCGCTGGATTTCAGTGCTGATGTTGTTGCTAGTGTTGATGGCTGGTTCCCAAATAAACGAAGTCTTTTACTATTTCGAATTATGGCTGCCACAGTAGCGTGGTTGCCAAGGCGCATATGCGCTGACTCTTTGCTCGATGACAGCAGTACTTCGTTTTGTCCTCATTCACCATCAAACCCATCTTTACCAGACCGCTTCTTTTTTCCAGCTTGGAGTAAGCAGAACTAACAGCGCGGAATGTTTAGGCCGATGATATCATGTCATCAGCATATGCCAGTAATTGCTTACTGCTGTTTCTTCTAAAATGTCACCCTTTCGGTCGGTGACACTGTTGCCCCATGTCGTTGATTTTGCATTAAAATCACCCAATATTAAAGAATTTTGTTGTTGTTGTCTGTTCGCCCAAGTGAAAATAGTTTCGATTCTATTTTTGAATTGATTATTACTAATAGTTGGTGCTAGTAAGTACAAATAATATTTAAGTTAGTTTTAAGATTAAGTGTTGTTATTCCTATTGTTTCGTCAGCTTTAATGTTGAGTATCGAAAATTTTATGTTTTTGTTAATATAAATTCCTACTCCGCCATATCCATCTGCTCTACATTTGCAAATAAATTTATAATTTTTAAAACTTGTACTTGCATTGTTTAGTATCCACGTCTCGCAGATAGCTGCAATGTCTATTTTGTTGTTTTCTAAATATATTTCTAGTAGCTCTTTGTTATATCTTTTTTTAAACTTTGGATATTATATTCATTACCTTGAGTGCCATGATTGCAGTTTTTTAAAAGGGCTATGTCAGTGTTAATGTTGAATCTGTTGATATCGTTCCGAACCTTGTTCCAAATTCTCTTACTGGTTGTGGACGTCTTTTGTCCACTGAGAAATTTGCTTAGTTATTTCCTGATTAAGGTTGTTAATAAATTTTTCGTAGTTTGTAGATTGTGCTTGGGCATTTTTCTGAATGTAATTTATTCTGTCCTGTAGGGTGAATTTATTGGTTCTACTTGCTTCAGCGTTATTAGCTAATGTTTTTGAATATGGCATATATCTGTGTATTGACTTTGCGGCTTCAACATGGTTGTTGATGGTTTTAGTCTCAGTTGTAATCTTTGGGAATCTTTGTGTTAAAGTTATGTATTTTCATTCTGGTTTTTTATCAAACAATGTGGGTATCTAGCTTTTATTTCTAACTTAGTCAGGTTTTCAGCAATCATTGCTTTTTGATTGCATACCTCTTTTTCTCTGGCTGGGCAGGTTTTAGCTATTGCAACATGTTCCTTGTCCATAGTTTTGCATCTTTTAGTGTTGTGCTCTACAAAAAGGGCTATTGGGAGCTGTTTGGGGTTGTTGGGGTTTATTGTCACGCGTGCCGTATCTCATTAAACCTAGATTCTAATTCTGCGCAGGTAGGGGGTGGTGGGGGCGGTGAATGGTTGGTTCTGTCTCTGTAATTTCTCTCCCTCACTCGCATGGATTTACTGGGGATATGGCCATTGTGCACTAGATTTCCTGGATTCCCGTGAGGGATTCCACCTCCCTATGGGGGGAGAGTGGTAAAAAAAAAAAAAAAAAAAAAAGGAAGAATAAAAAAATCAAAAAACTAAAGTCGGTGGGGGGGGGGGGGGACCTAAGGTGGGGGTCTAATTAAACTTAGGTCCGCCAAAACTTTGCTACTTTCTTATTCTGTCTTGCTGCTAACTGTGCTGAGGGGACTCATGGAAATCTGCCCTTCCGCTGAATGTCCTCTCACTTAAGTCTTGGGTTCTGAATTTCATTCTTTTTCTGTCATTCGATATCGCTTTTTCCAAAAATTTCTCTGTTCCCTTTGTTATTTTCTTGTAGGTGTCTTTACTTTGCGTCCTGACTTGTCTTCTGCTCTGCCTCCGCTTGAGTATTCCCTGATTTGCTGTCTGGTTCTTCGTTTTGTTTTATGTTTTTTGTGTTTTTCCCGTTCATTATTCCTGTGGATTTTCTTGTTTCTTTCTTCTTTTTTTTTTTTCTTTGTCTTTCTTTTCTTTTCTTATTTTTCTGTTTCTATTCTTCTGTCCTGTTTCTGTCTTGCTGTATTCTCTTTTTGTTTCTTGTGTTTCTTTTTTCTTTTCTTGTATTTTTTTTCTGTTTCTTATTTATTCTTTGGTTTGTTCTGTTGTGGTTTCGCTATTTATTTTTTTACACTTTTGTTTTTTTTTTTTTTTTTTTGTTTGTTTTTTTTGTTTTTTTTTTTTTTTTTGTTTTTTTTTGGCAGTAGCAATCAGGTATAGCAAAATGTCCATATCTAATAAAAATTTTTTTTTTTTTTTTTTTTTTTTTTTTTTTTTTTATTCTATTCATTTATTATTTTTTTTTTTTTTTTGTTTTTGTTTTATTTGTTTTTTATTGTCATTTTTTTTAATTTGATTTTTTATTCTACCTTGTCATTTTTTTTTTTCTATACTTTTTTTTTTTTTTTTTTCCACTTTCACTTTTTCTGCTATTAGAACCAACACACTTTTTAATACTTTTTGTAGAGCAAAAAAAAAATCTTTTCACGGAGAGTTTATGACGAGAGTGGAGGAAGATCTTGCAATACAAAAACATTTAACAAATATAAAAACATGAAAAAGGTCGTGACATAAATGTAAAAATTCTGAATTGCAACATGAAGATTGTTTATGGCCTGAATTCTTTTCACCCAAGACCTTAAATACCCTAAACCCACGAGAAAACAGCTAAAAGCTTAAGATAAGATGAAATCACGGAACCCTCCAAGTAGGCGATAGTAAGGAATAAACTATTCATCACGTAGCCACATTATTGAATCTAAAAGTAGTCATTAGGAAGGCCGCTATACAAATACGCTTGCGTAGGTGTTCCCACATGACTTTATAGCCTAGTAAAATTAGGAGAGCTTTAAAATACAAGCCACACGCGGCCATAAAAAGGAGCAATATTTATGTGTAAGATAGATCGGAGCAATCAAAGAATCAAGTATTGGCTCAGCGGTTCCACAATATGCATAGCCGAATAAGAAAAAAAACGACAGAAAAAAAGAAAAAGTAGCAACGGTGGGATAATAACTCCATCATCGCACATATTAGGAGAGTCATGGCTCCGGGTGCCGTAAACAACGAATAAACGCTTGAGTAAGGAGTTTGTGAGGTATCCATCCCCCTTAACGGATAAGCGGAAGCAATATGAATTAGCTTGATGAGATTGTTTAGTAATAAGTGTTTATGGTATGTAAGAAAGCTCAAGTTGGGTAGGAAAAAAACGGAGTCATAGACCGTCAAATCGCTGAGTTAATTAAAGAAAAAATAAAAATGGAACTTGTAACGAAGAGGAACAAAATATATAATCGGTAGAACTGGTTGTAGCAGAGGAGCATAACCTCCTACATTTGTCGTAGAAACGTGCCCCAGCCAACCCAGGTTTGCTTTCGACTTTTATCTTTTGCAAGGTTAGTTCTCGAAACTAATCGCAAAATGTATAATAAATAGTCATTGAAACAATTACATCTTTTTTTTACGAAAAACCGGAAAACGTGCGATAATTGCATACTACCAAAGACGGACTAAAAAGCACGGATGAAATCATTGGTAATGTGGTAGGGTTTGACAACTTATGACGCAAAGGATAGAAAACTTAGTCCAAGTTTTGGCAATGGGCGTGGCAAGAACGCACCTTAGAGAGATTATTTAGAAGTTTTTGCAGAGCTGTAATTTGGGCGGCAGTCGTTGAAGATATCATGATGAAATTTGGCAGGAAAGTTACTCTTATTTACTGAAGGTTTTGTGCTAAATAAAAAACAAGTAAGGAGGTTTTAAGAAGTTCGGTGTAACCGAACATTAACATACTCAGTTGAAGCTTTTTTTTTTTTTTTATGGTGACAAAATAAGGAAAATCAATCTGGGGTACCTGGAATGACTGGTTGTATAACTGTGTGTAGTGGCAAATGAAAGGTGGATTAAAGAGTTATTTATATTAGGGAGTGGTGGGGTGGGCCATTAGTGTCTATAGGTGGACGCCGTTTCGAATATCGCCATAAAGTTGGTGAACAAGGGGTGACGCTAGAATGCGTTTGTACAATATGGCATCAAACGGAAAGGTGTTAATGAGTATTTTTAAACGGAGTGGGTGTCTTAGTTCTATAGGTGACGCCTTTTCGGAATATCGTTATAATAAGTGGACCAGAGTTGACTCTAGATCATGCGTTTTGTATCAATTGTGGGTTATCAAACGAAAAGGTGTTAATAGTGTTTTTTAAATGGGAGTGGGCCTTAGTGTCTATGGGTGGACGCCTTTTCGGGATATCGCCTCATAACGTGGACATAGGGGTGACTCTAGAATGCGTTTGTACAATATGGTATCACACAATAAAGGTGTTAATGAGTATGTTTAAAAAATCTGACGTGGCCCTTTATTCTAAGGTGACGGCCTTTTCGAAAAGATATCGCCCATAAAGTTTGGGTAGCAGGGTGACTCTAAATTTGTGTTTTGTAACGATATGGGATATCAAACGAAAGTTTTCATAATGTTTTTAAAAGGGAGTGGGTCCTTTAGTTCATAATATGGGTGTTTCGCCTTGTTTCTATATTCAGCCCATAAAGGGGGACCAAATGGGTGGCTCTAGAATTTGTTTGTAGCGATATGGGTAGTCAAATGATAGGTGTTAATAGTATTTTAATCTAAAGGGAGTGGGGTCTTGAGTTCTTATAGTCGTTCGCCTTTCTCCAATTTATCGCCATAAAAGGCTGGCCAGGTGGTGACTCTAGAATGAGTTTGTACGATATGGGTATCAAATTAAAGGCGTATTAATGAGAGTTTTAAAAGAGTACTGTGTGAAAGCTTTTTCCATATTCGAAACCAAAGATGTGGGCAGGGCGTGACCCAGGAAGATCATCTGTTGGATACCGCTATATTACTTATAATATGTAGTTACCCAGTGCCAAATTTTAAGGGTTTTTTATTTCGCCTGCAGAACGTTTTTCAATTTTCTTCTACTTAATATGTGGGAGGTGTCCACAACCTCTTACATAAGTTCTTCTCTAAAGTTATATTTCGCGTCAATAAGCCGAATCCAATTACCTATACCATGTTTCGATCTCCTTTTTTCGTATTGTGGTATATAGGAATTATGGCATTTTTTTAGATACATTTTTTCATATCATTTGTTTTCCAATATCGCAACAGATGGGTCGTGGTCATAGTCGGGGATTTGTTCATTTTTCATACAAGAGAAAGTGAGTGCAAGTAAGACAACCGTGACACTAAGTCATTAAGGATATGTCATTTTTGCTCAGTTATCGTGGGCGGGCCACCGTGGTGTGATGTAGCGTGCTCCGCCTATCATATCCGTATGGTACTGGTTCACAACTCCCGGGCAATTAGCAACATCAAAATTTTAGAAATAAGGTTTTTTACAATTAGAAGAAAATTTTTCTAAGCGGGGTCGCCCCTCGGCAGTGTTTGGCAAGCGCTCCGATTGTATTTCTGCCATGAAAAGCTCTCAGTGAAAACTGCATCTGCCTTGCAGATGCCGTCGCGGAGTCGGGCATAAAACATGTAGGTGGTCCGTCGCGGCCAATTTGTAGGGAAAAATCAAGAGGAGCACGACGCAATTGGAAGAGAAGACAAAGCTCACGTGGCGTTATTATCTCATATCGTTGTTCAGACGTGATCGCACTCATGCGCCTTACATTTATTTTTTTTTTATCCGTGTTAAACAACGCCATCGAAGTAACAGACGAGAAGTACTACATGTGTATAAAACACTACACTAGCGTAGGCATCAAACCGATTCCAGCCCATTTTCACACAGAACACAGTTAATAACCGTCATAAAATCTATGCCCGCTTACCCGAATTTCATAAAGGATTGGTTAATTTTTTGTTCAGACTTATGGTTGTTAAAAGTATCCTTAAGGTAAATTAAATTCGAAAAAAGAGGCGAGCTACACCCCCTTTGAGTTTTCTTTTATTTTGTATTTTGAGGTTTGCACCACATCATTACTGGATGTTTTGAATGTTTGAATAATTTTCTCTTATATACTTTAAAAAAGATATTCAAATTTTTTGGGGGGGTTTAAAATATTACTTTAAAAAAATAAAAAATTTTTTTTACAAAATGGAGCGTAGGTCTCCTTCTCTTCCGTCATTTTGTGCTAAATTTTTATTAGCGTTACATATAGTAATAGTAGTAACGTGTTCCTGCCTAAGTTTTCATCATGGATTAGCTGGCAAACTGACTTCCAAATTACCAACTTGCAAATTTAAATACCTTCCTTTAAAGGTGGGTACACGGTGCCATAACGCATTGTCAAAATTTATTACTATTTTCTATCTGACTGCGTCATACGTTCAACTCATCTATCCAGGTTTCAGTTGCTTTATCTGTCTGTGGGGGGGGGTGGGATTATCGCACTATTTTGCGTTTTGTCCGGGGGGGGGATATTTTTCGATGTCGGAAAAGTGGGCGTGTTTTATAGTCCGATATCGTTCATTTTAAACAGCGATCTGAGAGAGTGCTCAGGAACACTACAACTAACGAAATTTGCATCAAGACATATTCAAAATTTACCTCACAAGTTATCGTGTGTTACGGGCGACGACGGACATGGCTCAATCAAATTTTTTTTCGATCCTAATTATTTGATATATGGGAGTCTATATCTATTCTCGATTCCTTATATGTATGTAACGGGGGAGCGCAGAAGGACTTGATATCCAAAATCAACTTAATATACTCTGTGGCTCTGCTCAACTGAGTAATCATATTGCAAAATCGGGATGATTCAACACGCAACCCAACTTTAAAAAGTATCAAATTTTAAACAAAAAAATAAACCTTATCCAGTATATAAGTAAAATTAAATGTCACAACATATACAAACTCTCAGTAAATGTAATGGGTTAGACAAGGGGTGACAAATATACAAAAATAAAAAATTTTCAAATGGGCGTGGCTCGTCCTTTTCATTTTATTGTGGAGAATATTTTTAATGCTCTATAAAGTCGAATAAAAGTTATCAATATCCTTTTGGAAATTTTACGTGTAAGGGCTTAGCTTCTTATGTCGAATAGGGGGCGAAAATTCGGTTGAAAGCCACGCCCAAGTTTTTTAGAACACGTCGACCGTCTGATCCTTCAGCTTGCCGTTACAGATAACTTTGAAAGCAAAAATCGATATATCGTTACAAACGTAATTCAACGTACTTATCTAAACTCCACTTATTATCTTGGTATTAACAGATGGTCTAAATTCGAACGAATCATCACAACGTCCCCACTTTTTATTCGAGATATCAAAAATTTCGCGAAAATGCAAAAAACACATGCAATAATTCTATATACAAATAACCACAACTACCCAAAAATGCATAAAACATTGAGTGATTGGATTGAACATCCTTTCAATCCTAAGTGCTTTTACCAACGTGATGTTACTTCATTTGCTACAAAATCTTGCAAAATCTCTGAATCGACTAAATTATTTTTTAATATAAAGATGAATTGGGAAACTAAATGTGGTTATAGCAGAGTACCAGTTTTCTGTAGGTGGTTCATCTTTTCACCCTTGGTCATATATCAGCTTGACAACTGATATAGTAACCAACACATTCGATTTCCGTTAGATAGATAAATTTATATACTATGACACCCGACCCACAAGCGAACTAGCCTGTTTGCTCCTCACAAAACTAAACAAATTTTTTCGATTGTAAATCCCTTATGTTAAAACCTAAAAAAAATGTAACCTAACATAAATCGAAATAATTATCAAAACAAATGTATTATCTTCATGCCGTCCTTATGATTCATAGAAATATATCATATACATAATTTATCATTCATTTCGCGTGGCCTTTTATAAGACTGTCCATATCAACGAATGTAGTTCTGATGTCGGCAAGTAACCAGTTAATAAATATATTGAGTTTGTATTTTTTGCCACACAATATGCAAATCAATTTTTATTCACGTCAAAAAAAAGGGGACAGTAGTCTCATCGTTTCTCCTTTGGTACCATTAAACCACTGAATGTTAATATAATTTTAAATTAAAAGGCTGTACATCGAAAATCCCGTATGCTTAATTAACCAATAATAAACCCAATACAACTCAGTGAAGTATAGCAAAAATGCAAAGGGGAACGAAATAAAAGAGTGAACAAATGAAATGAATGAAAAACCATATTAAATTAGCTAATAAGGGACCAAACATACTTTTAGGGAACCTTAAAGCCATCACTGCTGGGAGACTTACAATCATTGTCATTTGATAACGGTAAACAGCGTGTGTCACGCATGAATGCATATAATAGAATCGGCGTCAGCTAGTATATGTGTAACATTTGTGATTATTTATGCGCGTAAAAATTTTTGTTGGGGATAATGTGTGTGACAATACATCATTTGGCGATTGTATTTGTTCCAATCAAATAATTCGGAGTGACTTATTTTTTTTCATTACAATAAAGTTTGCTATCCACAAATCCTCAGCGTCGACCAATGGATAATCTCTGATAAACAGTATATTGCAGGTAGATGTCCGTAAGTTTTAGAACATCCTATGATGTCACCAAAATAAGGGGAAAGAAAAAAAAGGGTTGAAGTCGGAAAAAAAATAACCAATTCAATCAAGAAGCACTCAAGCCTTGCCCTATTTTTTCGATTACCGACAAATACGTATCGTCCCCCAACTACCAAATCCTACAAACCTCAGAGCGTACGCTAATCACTACACGCAACAATAATATTCCGCTTGGTGCAACCTTTTCACAGTAAATTTTTTTTAGTATTTTTCTGTATTGCTTTGAGCTGTGGGCTGGATGTCCTAACGTTTTAGTGCGGGAGTCAGGACCAATTGGTTTTTACTGTTTTGGGGAGCAGAACACTATCAATTGGATATCAGCTCGGAAGCCTTGAATGAATAAGTGATTATTCCATGGACATAACAGCTGCGATACTAATTATAGGATTCAATAAAATTAGAATTGCTAAGTCGACGTGGGTAGAAAGTTGGGTAAATAGGGTTTCCCCGTTTCGCCTTTTTTCAATACTACGAAATTTTAGTTATTATGTGCGTGGCTTTTGGATATAATTTTTTTTCTTTTGGCGTTTAACCCTACCTGAAATTTCTCGCCAAGTTGCTAAAAATGAAGTTGGGACGTGCACACGAAGCAACCAAAAAAAAAAGGCCTGGGCCGCCTCATTAATCAATAAACAAATTGGCTTTAAACCACTTACCCCTAAACTTGTGCAACTGCCTGAATAGTGAGGCGGCTTTTTGCACAAACGAACCTATTGTGTTTTTTTTATGTTTATTTTATGCGCGCAACCTGCCCACCTGCGCTTCATGCAACTAACTAGGCCTATGCTCTTGTCCTATGATTTTTGCTCTTGGTTTTTTTACTAAGACAAATGATCAAATTTATTTAATATATATATTTCTCTGTCCTTCCTGTCACGAGTTTTGTTTGTGTGTGCGCCTCCATGAGTTCCCCGCAACTCACTTTTTTAAACTTATTTATTTTTATGGGACAAACGCCAAACTTCCCGTTTTTTCTGACTATAAATTGTGTGACACATTTTTTTTTTTTATTTTTTAATAATCCATAGAATGGTAAATAAAATAAAATATCTGGGCTTGGAGTACACTCGCCATTAGGGCACATTATGAGGTAGTGGCTGGAAAACAAAAATATTGACTCAGATTAAAGGCAAAAAAAAATTTAAATATCAAAATTCCATAAAAGTTAACGAAATTTTTGTAAAAGTATTAGCACTTGTTGAAGGCGGGGGGGATCCCCCGTAAACTACAACCGCTTATTTCCTTTTAATTAAACAAAAAAAATTGGATTATATGGTAGTCTTTTATTTTCATTTTAAAACCCCTCCTCCCCGTCTTCCGACTCAGCCCCCACTTTTTCCCACTCCTTCTCACTCTCACTTATCTAACCCCCCCCCACCCCCCCCCGCCCCCCCCCCCCCCTTCTCTTCCTAAAGTTCTGTATAATACAAAATTTTGAAATTATTGGTGGTTTTTTATAAATAATAAGTTCCTTCTCCTTATCTCATATCCTTCTTACCTCTAATACTTTTGGTTCAACAACACCCTTCCTGTATTCAATCCCCTCTTATCGTCCTTTCATTCTTCCATGTCACCTTTTCCCCCTTTTTTTTTTTTATCTCCCTCACATCGTGTTTATTTTTTCCTCTCGTGTCCCCCCCTCCTCTCGCTACACCTCTCCGCCCTCTCATCTCCTTCCCCCTCTTCTTTGTAAATACGTATCCAAAAGTAAGAATAACAAGTGTTGTTATTTCAATAATATTCCCCAATAACCAACTACAGCCCCGCGCGCCTCCGTTGATACGCTTTTATAGCCTAGGGTAAACTCCTTTCTGCAACGGGTTTTATACCTATTTCTCATAATTATATACTTATAACCCCTGCGACCCACCAACTTTTCAGGCAAGTGGGTCGTCTGCTTAAGATGAAATTAAGCAATATATTTTATAACAAAAAATTAATTAATGAATGCGGAAAAGCAGGGAAGATTGAAAGCACCACAGCGACAATATTAAGCCTTTGGGTGAGCGAAGGTTTAAAGTATGGACAAATAATATGAAGGGGGAAGACGTAGATGAAAAAGCACCTACCTAAGCGACATTGGGGCCTTTGGTGAGCGCCGAAAGTAAAAAGTGTGAAAGTAACTGACAATGAGACTCAATGATAAAATGGGAATAAGCCTATACCCGAAAAGATTACACAGAAAGAAGTGGAACGAAATATAACTAGCAAGGAATAATCCTTCCCCACCTTTAACGATGAACGAAGCATTATACTGAATATATTTGGAAACAGACAACACTACCTACGCCTAGAAGCATTGTAGTTCAATTCCACCCAAACACGAATGGTTAGTAAGTATAACATTCTGAAGGCAGACTTTATGCTTATGCAACAAAAGTTGGACTTTTTTGTAGTGAAAGCCTCTTGCCTACTGCCGGAGTATACAAGGAGGGAGAAAAAACCTTACGAGCTAAAGAAAAGAAGGGCTTTACCGTCTTTGGTGAAATCTCGACAACTAAACCATACATGAAGCCACCGAGGTTCCCATAGGCAGCAGAAGTAGTCAAGCAAGCAATCGCGACATGCGGATATGACAGTTCAAATGGCACGTCCCTAAGCTGGTACGGGACAAAATTAGGGGGCCGGCCGAATCACGACGGTGGTGAAGAAATACTATAGCAAAATAAAACACTTATATAAGGGAAGTTTGAGATGTTGAAATTAATTAACTAAAGGCTTTTCCTCAAATGTACGATAGACTCCACACAATGCCGTGCAAAAGTGAGACCGAATAGTGAGGAGTTATACTTGCTCAACACTGACATGAGTTACCCCGCAACACGTATAATACAATAAATGAACCAGCTAGAAAGTGACATCTTATCAAACTACAAAATAAATAAGGACCTCCTTACAATTCAACGTACCACTGAGCTTGTGCCGTGGCTTTAATAAATAATCATTGTGCTATTCTTTTTCCATTTAACCCTTTTTCTTTTTCTTGTTTGTCCTGTACTTTATTCTGAAGACCTATAAATAAAATGACTACCAAGTAAATACTTCTTACATGCGACAGGTCTTATATATGTTTCGGGAATATTTATCTATGTTGTAAAAAAAAGGATGCCACCATCACGTACAAAACTTACTTCTGCGGTTTTTTATTATAGTTATAATTGATATATAATCTAAAGCTTTATGAGTTAATTGTTATTTTTTATTAATTTACATTATTTTATTTTCTATATAATGTGATAACTTGTTACACGGTAATACCACAGTTATAAATTATAAAAGACTATGTTCCACTTTCCTTAAAACCCACCTTATATGTGACCTTCACATTAAAAAATAATAACTCTTTAAAAAACAACAATACATATAGAATTTAACATAACTTGAAAAACATATACCATGCCTAAATACAAAATATGACTAATCTTTCTACAAAAGTAACTGAAT
>JARSSU010035292.1:0-31665 GCA_029619165.1 Eurosta solidaginis
TTCTTAGTGTCCGAACCCGCGATCAAATACTCAGGCATTTCCAATAACAGGCGCTGGTCAGTGCGGACGATCGCAAAAAAGAGGGTGCTGTCGCAGCGTAGACTCCCTGCCACAAGCCACACATATAGCACTCCTTCTATAACCACACGAGTGTGTATTCTTTATGCACACCCGATCTCAACACTACATTTATTTTTTTGTGAAGAGCACTCAACTGGGAACGTCTAGACCTCGTAAAGTGGTTAGGATGCGATGGATAAGTTAGCGTCGCAGAAAGCCACATTGCGCAGATTTACGCCTCACGCGGTTCGGCACGGAGTTGTATCTTTATAAAATTGTCCATATGAATCACTTATTTTACATCGGTGTAGTTGTAGGAGTGTGCTTATATACTACATGTTGCCATGTGTTCACCAACCAGTGAAGAGCACACTCTGACGTTCAAGAGCTACTGGCAGCGACTACACGATCTGAATTTGGTACACAAAACACGGCCACGACTGGCCTATGCATAGGAGGACAATCAGGTTGGCACCAGTGAAAGACAAGGACGAAGGGCAGAAGTAAATTTAGCAAGAAGAAATCAGACGTGGCAAGCGTAACCTCATTTGGAGCAGAGAAAATGGCGAACACAATGGCAGTTCATTGCTCACTTATACGTTGTATCATTGAGTTCACCGAAGGGACTACCAGACTTCGCACCTAATTTGTGGACAGAACATCACACACGCAATTTAGTTATACCACTGCAGAAATATATTTAATTTTTGTCAAGATTTTTCTTCAGCAGCCCGCGGAAATATAAATACAGTGTGTAAATACTGTCGACCACCTTTATCACCCATACCGCGCACGCGAAGTCCTCACCTTTTCCCAGCTCTATTGGAGTGACTCCGCCTACGTCACTAACCTCTTACGCCGGTTGGAGTTTTATAACAATTTTACCTACAGTATCTGTTGACCCCATGTCTGCATTGGCTATACACTGAATCATTGGTGCCCGATATGGATGGGAAAAGTGTGTGGAAGAAATTGATCTAAATTTGCGGGGAAATTTTAATTGCAAAGTTTTATCCTACGGTAGATGTAGGGTAGATTATTTTGCATGATTGATGGGTGATAAATTCGACAACTCTCCTTTACCCATCATTCGACTTTTCTGTGGGTGTTGTAACCAAAGAAGTTTGTAGATCCGATCCGGGTGTTAGCTACAACTCTCGCTTAAATTGCGGATATGTGGATATCATGCTGACGTAGGACGCCGTGTTGTCTCTACTCGGCGGGTCAAATATGGGTCGGTGGGTCTTTATGGGTTAAGGCTTATGTTCTTGTGTTGTTTGGCTACTTTGTTGTGGTTGATATTGTAGTGATAAAGACACTCCTCGTAGGTATGGAGAGTATTATTGATGTTGATGGCTCTTTTGCCGGATGCAAGTCCGTTCGCTCCGCAACAAGGTTACTAGCCCCGACCATCTCGGGAAGATTGAATATAAACTCATTGAAATTTCTAGTTCAGCTTGGGGAGCATGAGTAGATGATTCCCATCCCACACGAGTACCTGTGCCCGAAAAGATGGTAAGGCGGGGTGGGGTCTGAGGAATAGGATTTTTTTTATCCATGCAACGGAGATAATGTGGTGAGTTGGAGGCGCTGTTTTGCAAGAGAAACAGGGAAAGTACGGAGAAGTTTGCTGCCAGGTTGTGGCAGAAGTATATTAGGCGTGGGCTGCGGGATGCCCTTGGGCGCGATCAGAAATTCCCACAAAAAATCTACAAAGCTATCAGGTCGACGAATATTTTGACCAAACCCAGATCATCACGGTCGAGGCACACCACTTATGCACGTGATAGACTGAAAGGAGTATTCAAGTGCGATACGAGTCTCAAGGCCAGAACAATAACTTTTTTCTAATGATATATATGTGTTATTTTTAATTTTTCTATAATGATTGCTAATGCCAGAGTTGTCGGAAAAACTTTCTATGTAAACATGTATAAGATTAGAGCGAACGTATGATAAGGTTAGATTGTTGAACAAGTAGTCAGATTAGTTAATATAAGCACAACATATATTCTGTAATAGTATTGGCAACACTAGATACTAATATAGAGAAGATATGCGCGCAGCACTGCAGACTAGAGGAGAAAAGCGTCGACAACGTGGAAAACTAAAATCAAATAAATAAATAATAAAATACCACACACAGCATTTGTAAGACTACTTACTCTTCGAAAAGACCAAAATACACTTTTTCAATTATAGAAAAATTAAAAATTAAAAGATGATAAAAAAAATTTTAAGGACTACTTTTATATAAATGGACCAAAAACAGAAGGCATTTTTCCTTAGTACAGACATAATCTTGTTGAATTTTGGACTAAAAAACTTTAACAATAGCTCTTGTAAAAGAATTTTGGGATTTTAAAAACTAAAAGGTGGAGCGCAATTTTCATTTAAGGCAAACTATGTACTTGGGATTAACTAATTGATTATTTAAAAATTTAACACGCGCTCACCTTTATAATTTTAAATCCCAAAATTCTTTTACAAGAGCTATTGTTAAAGTTTTTTAGTCAAAATTCAAACAAGATATATGTCTGTATAAAGGAAAAATTTGCCTTCTATTTTTTGGTCCATTTATAAAAGGGTAAGTCCTTGAAATTTTTTTATCATATTTTTATTTTTCATTCTTTAGTGCTGCCTACAAAAAAGGTATTTGGAAATTTGGGTTCTGACTCACGGCTCAAGTTTCAAAGTTTAGCTCACCGGAAAGATAACTTAAAAAATCGATGGCAAGATTCCCTTGTTTTTCAGGGATTTGCAGTTATCTTGGACTAGCGCGCCACTACGGAATTTGTTTTTATATTGTATTGTCACCAGGGCCTCTACTTTAATTGCCAAGTTTATCAAGTCTCTAGTTAACCGGGAAGTTAGATAAAAAGGATTGAAATATTTCCAATTAAAAATTAATTTTCTTAATATTCTCGATCATGCGCCACCTAGGCGAAATTTTTTGATCAAATATTGCATTGTCACGGGGTTCTGACCACGGCTAAATTTCATATCTCCAGCTCACCGGAAAGTTACTGAAAAATCGATCGCAAGATTCCCCTCGTTTTTCAATGATTTGTAGTTATCTCACTTAGCGCTCCATTAGGCGGCATTATGTTTTTCGTAAATTATTCTTGTCACCAAGCCTCGAACTGTGTGTGCCAAGTTTCAAGTCTCTAGGTCACCGGGAAGTTAGTTAAAAATGGATGAAAAATTCCCAAATCAAAAACTAATTTTCTTAACTGATCACGACGATGCGCCACCTATCGAAATTTTTTTTGAAAAAATTCATTGCACTGTCATCGGTTTCTGGACTCACGCCCAATGTTTCATATCTCTAGCTCACCGCGAAGTTACTTAAAAATCGACCGCAAGATTCCCTGCGTTCTTCAAGGGATGTTTCGTTTTATCTCAGATTTGCTGCCACCTGAGCAATTTTTTTATCCATGAATGTAGTGCCATCGGACCTCGCAAAACTATGTGCTAAGTTTCACAGTTCCTGTGGATTACACGTGAGAGTATTAGTTAAAAATCGATCGCAACAAAATTTCAATTTTAAAAAAATTTTATTTGTATATTTCGATCCGTGCTCCACCTAGCGGATTTTTGTTCACTTGCATTGTAATGCCTCCCGATATGGAACTAGTTCTCTAGTATCAATTGTCTAGCTCAACGGGAAGTTACCGAAAAGGACTTTTCCAGTGGGTATTAATTCTTATAGAAATGAGGGAGCAAACATGAAAGCGATTAATATAAAGTCTAAATAAAAGAAATCTAATATATGAAGGGCTTAGAACCGAAAAGGATCTAAGTTACATCGACGTGAATTGAGATAATTAGGTATAATGCTAAATGACATATTGAAATGCTGGGTAAATGCGTTTGAAATGCTTCCTGTCTAAATGATGCTAGGTTAGTCAACTAATTCAAAGGAATGTTTACTGCAGATGAGAAAATATACACTAGTAAATTTCCAAAATATTATTGTCAAATACTTGCCAACAGTTATGTGCGCAATAAAACTTCTGATGCTATGATACTCGCTCGGGCCAAAAGAACATGCAGAATTTTTTCAGAGTATGCGTTTTGTAGCCTGTTAATTTTAGTATAATAAAGTGCTAAACTTAAGTTCGTAGGAAGTCTCGCTGATTTTGGCAATTTTTTTCTGGATCCAAGCGCACTTAGAACTTTGGCACCAAAAAATTGTTGCAATAAAATTTGGAACGTTGATTGCTCGGCCAAAAGAATATACAGAATTTTTTCAAGTGTGCAGTTTTGTAGCCCGTTTAATTTTAGTATAATAAAGTGCTAAACTTAAGTTCGTAGAAGTCTCGCTGATTTTTGGCAATTTTTTCTGGATCCAAGCGCACTTAGACCCTTTTGGCTCCAAAATCTTTGCAATAAAATTTCGAAACGTTGATTGCTCGGCCAAAAGAACATTTAAAATTTTTTCGAGTATGCAGTTTTGTAGCCCGTTTAATTTTAGTACAATAAGTGCTAAACTTAAGTTAACGTCAGTTTCATTTTTTTTATTTTGGCACTGCTATACGATGATTATTTCATGTAAGCCTGCTTTTACATAGTCAAGTATTGTACTCAAGTCTGTGGCACAAACGAGAGAGGGGAGAGACTCTTCACCTCTTTCAAATCAGCGAGACTTCCTACGAACTTAAGTTTAGCACTTTACTATACTAAAATTAAACGGGCTACAAAACTGCATACTTGAAAAAATTCTGCTTATTCTTTTGGCCGAGCATTAAATTTTATTGCTTGGAGGAGCGCACTTAGATCCTTTTGGACTCCAATCATTAATGCAATAAAATTTAGTACGTTTTGGCCTGGCAAATATATGGCACTAAAATGTCCAAAATGGCTTGGATCGCATTGCCAACAAATAGAACTATATAAATATAAAAATATGGGTATAACTCAATATATGTCACTTGGATCCTTCTGGTCCTGAGCCCTCATATAAAAAAAACGTGTCACAACATTTTCTGGGCGCGATGGACTCCTAAACTACTTAACCGATTTTGAATTTTTTTGTACCCCATGTGTAGTTTGATCTAACTTGAGAGATAGGATAGGTATATATCTCAGTTTATATCGAAATATTCTTTATAGCAATTTTTTATTTGTTTATACGTAATATGAAAATGTTACGTATACGCACCGGCCACTCATGTTTTCAGGTGGTGCGGATATACTTCCGTGTAATTGCTTGGTGTTTTAATGAAACAACCTACTTATCAATAAAAAATATTATAGCGAATGATATCAAGTATAGCACATCACCAGGCCTGCCGAGAGGTATTGGGAGGGGGAGGGGGATTAGCCCCGGGCCCGGGTTTTCTGAGAGGGCCCGCGATTTAGAGGTTCTATGACATTTTTTTTAATTCAGGAGAGTCTTTAGTTGTGTAGAGGTAATTTTCATACCCTGAGTGACTAGGGTCTCGAGAAATAGGCCAAAACGTGGCAGTGAGTGCCTAGACAGTGTTTGTACATATGGATATCAATGAAAGTTGTAGATGAGTGCTTTAGTACAGAGTAATATATTATCCAGAGACGGACTGGGACTGGATTAGGACTAGGACTTGGACTGAGACTCGGAGTGGGACTGGGGCTGGGACTTGGAATAAAATACATACCACCCTCTGGGACAGGCAATAAGGGAGGCAGAAGAATGGAAGAATTGAGAGAAGAGAAAGAGAGAAGGAGATTGAGAAAGAGATAGAATGAGACGAAGATGAAGATATGTGAAGCGAAAAAGACGGAGGGAGGAGTGATAAAAGATTAGGAAAATGTTGGAATAGTGTGGGAGCAGATCAGACAGAAAACACTTATTAAATTGTATGCAGATAGGCCAAATTTAGGGCAGGGCAACGTGCTGCCGGGTATTCTAGTATAAATATAAATAACATAATTATCATTAGAAAAATTATTGTTCTGGCTTGAGCTCGCATCCAACTTGAATCATTTATCAATAGGCTATAAAACAAAATCCACTGAAAGGAGTATTTTAATATGTATTCCTTTGGACCAGGGTTGGGTGTCAATAACTTCCCGTATCAGGTAGTAAATGGACAGCACGGCAGGCTGCTGCTCCGTGGATGCAAATTTCATGGAAGGGATACGATTCCAGGCAAGGCAAAAATCAAAATTTTATGGTATTCGGTATTGTCTAAATCTTACAAGTTTCCAGGTAACCACGACGAGACTCAGAAGATTCAAGAGGGCATACTGTAAGGGACAATGATCTGCTGCCTTAGAAATAGTACGCTCTGCAATGCTAACACTTGATGCGACTAGGCCACCAGGTCGTCAAGTGCGGATGATTTGTTATATGGCAAATTAAACTCATCCTTTTGAATAAAGTAGGGTCACCAGATCACCAACTTTCGAATTATCTGTATTTGCTCGTGGAGGTTGTACATAGAAGCGGTCACTCATAGGTAGATAAAGAGTAGGATTACAATTACTTGATAACTATGATCAGATATTAGGTCTTATACCACAACATACTAGATAATTGATAAACTTAACGCAATCCTACCCGAAATGAGTAATCGCGGAATAATATACTCTCTTAAGGAAAGCTAGGTCGCACATTTCGGATACGTTTTTTCTACTGTGCTTTTAACACGTATGTGATATATGATATGTCTGTCTTTATATTTGTGTTATCAGTATTGAGGGGCAGGTCTATGCTTGACGTCGGTTGAGCAGTCACTGCTGTGACTCTGGTGACTGTAATTAACAGATTTTTTAGTTGGTGGCACGTACTGGTTAATATTTTTTCTTTTCAGGCAGACAGTCGTACATATATACATACTGTACATGCCGTGTGCTTGATTTCTGATAGTGCAGTAGAGACATTAAATATGTAAAGATCATCGCTCAACAGCTTAGTTATGATCGAGAATTTGGCGCCCGTACTTTCGGGATTGACGTGTACAGCGACACGAAAATAAAGAAGAGTATCAACCAATGTATAGTTAAAAGCTCAGAGAGCATCGCAATTGACAGAGCTTTTCAGTATAAATGCGATAACTTATATAGTACCTGGGTAGCATATACATATGCACTTACCAATGTATTGCGGTCGCTCATTAAAAAACTTCCAATGTCGTCAAGTGATTTGGTGTCTGTCAAGCACCTTAGCACGTAATGCTTATAGCAAACTTGTTAATAAAAACTTGCTATCTATAGCAAACGTTACTAACGACGTTGCCGGTAATATGTCTAAGAGTCAGTGCGTAGAAGGGAGAGAGAGAAGGGCAAAGGGGCGATCGTGCCCGGGCGCTACTACGTGGGGCGCCAAATGATATGTGTATTTTTATTAAGCTGATTCTGGAAAATATTGGTCTTCTGGAAAAAATTCGTCTGATACTTAAAAAATGCATGCATTTAGTCCGGAACGACGAGTCTACAAGTTGGGAATATATGAAATCATATATCTTTTTGTCTCACATTGCAAACATTACACGAAGGAAAATATTACAATCGGCTTTCTAACAAAAAACTGTACAAACGTGAATCTGAAACACGGTGGAGCGCCAGAATACAAGCGGTTGCGTTATGTCGATGGGATAGAGAATGTAGTAGAACACACTTAGAAAACATTAGACAGCGGACACTAACACACACAAGTGACACCAGAATACAGGCGCACAGCTAGCGAGAAATCTACGCAAGGCGAACGCAAGAATACTTCGACGATCGGTTTTTGATTATACGATGTTAGTGCTCATGTTCTGGCACAAACTATTCAGTCACACGCGATTTTTTGAGATAGCTAGAATCGCAGTTGCTCTCAAAAATTGAAAATATTCTTTGCCAATATCAATGCATAAATCATGTATAATGACGAAAAACCATTAAACTACAGGAAAAGTTTGTCAAAAGTGATGAGAGGTAGTAAACTAAAACCACACACAACGCAATGATTTATGGGAGAGCACAGGATATATATCTCTGTTAACGAACTCTAAATATATTAACAAATTAGAAGCTCAGCTTATTCACTGATATGAAGCAGATAGAGTTGTCGCACTGTATTGACTTTATATGTATGAAAACACATTTATTGAAGCAATTTTGAATTTATGCCTTGTCGACTTGTCGTCGTCCTGATGTCACGCTGTTTACGTTTTTCCAAATTTATTATTGGGTGCGCCCCTGCCAGAACCGCAAGCTACAATTGCTATTGCAAAATATACTTAAATTCAGTTTCATATACATTAGTTATCTCTGGCTACGAGTATTAGAGGATTGATTGTGTGCTAGTCTCAGTTGACAAGACTGTCGGGGATGAGTTTTAGAGAAGCGCATCATGATCATTAAATAATTAGCGACTGAACTATCCGAAATTCGAGACACACTTATCTGTGAAGAGAAATAGAAATAAAGTGCGAAGTCTGTTTGTGAAAACTGGCGAGATGATGCTAGGTCTTTCCGACATAATGTGAAATTATTTCTTGCGTTATGAAAAAACGTGTTCTCGATCGTCTGCCAGCAAGAACATACGTATAAAGATTTACACATGAATAAATGACCGTAATATAAATTTGGATTTCTCTTAGACGTTTGTTAAACAATGACGACTAAGGGCTTAGAAAAAATTTGAACTTGGGTGATATTTTATAATAAAGATTTTGATTGGAACGGAACTTTATGTGGAAATATTTGGCGTATACAATATACTCGCAGTAGAAAGAAAATTGAACCTGAAACTATCCGTTGAATTACCTCCCTTTTATAAATCTCGTTAGGAAAGATGTTTTATTCTAAATTTGCCCGACGATTGGACACTTCAATATACTCTTGACTGAATATTCTAGTTATAGAAATATCTAAGGATGCGAAGGCGTTTCATTCAGCAAATTAAAATATGATTTTGTCATATTTACGATCAACGATTGGGGCATAGGCGCGTAAGTGACTGACCTTATTAAGTGTGGAAAATAGAAAAATTTGATAATGATAAATTTTGATCATATCATTGATGTATTGTTTTCTTCGCTCAAAAGGCGCGCAAAATTTGCACATAGAATATTAGTTGAGTTTATCTCATGTATTTAATCCATGGTATAAATCATATATTGGTGTAGAAGTATTGCTTTTTGTGCTATTCTTTTATTCACCATTAGAATACATTCTTAATTCTATATGCTATTTAATCCAATGGGTGGAAATTGTTTCCATTTAATGCCGTTATGTGCTTGCGGGTTTCCGCGGCAAAGTCAAATATTAGTGTAACTCATTTCAAAACTCGAAGAACTTATTGAAAAATCGTTATTCATTTTTAAGGGGTATCATGGTTCCACGGAATGCGGTTTGCAGATGACGTCGTGCCAATATGTCATAGTGGAAAGTGACCCTTCCAACTATATATTTTCTTTGATGGCTCGGGCGCTCGGGATATTCCTACCTGGGCATCTATATCGGGTTTGAGGAAGTCAATGCGGAGGAGAACACGGAATATGGATCATGTGAGTTTACAAAGAGTACAAGGTACCCAAATTGGAGCAGGCCTAAGTTAGGAGGGGTGGACTTTACATGGGAGAAACCTTGCACCAAAAATTCTAGGAGTAATTCTATACAAGTAAGCCGTCACGGAGCTCAAGTGGAAGGAGAGGTAAAAAGAAGGTCCTCAACCAACTTTAAGCATATAAGAGAATGCTGGTGTGTACGTGGGGGCTTATCGCCCTATCTTTACTCAATTTGGGTTTTTACAGCGATAGAAAGACATATTCTATACTGCGGGGTACTGTTTGCGTGAGAAATCCACACAAAAAAAAAACATACCTCAAAAATTTTGGAAGGGTGTATCCCAGACTATCGAGCTTAGCATCCAGGAGCCCTGAAAACAAAGCACGGAACGGCTGCACGTTGCTATCTGCACATTCCACCTGTAGACCTGGTCGCAAAAAACAATAAAACATTACGCCAACTGCAAACCAGGGCAGCTTGAGCGGCACCGACCCTATGGTCATGGTAGTATAGCGTCATCAAATCACAAGACGAACAGAATTACCGGAATTCCCTATCTCCGCTTCGAGAGGTGATTTTAGGCAACAATAGAGGTGACCGATTGGCGCAAGGGTGCGCAAATGGCGGACGAGGCGATACCACAGATGGGTTCCAAAGTAGTGGGAAGGGGTAAGGGTCTGCGGTATACTATGTTGCTGATCCGGGGAAATAAAACAGATCCTACAGGCTGCAGAGCATTAACAATGTAGAGTATTTCAAGCGGAAATTGTAGCAGTTAAACCAAAGCAGTAGAAACCCCTGGAAGAGAACAGCTTAAGCTGCAACGTAGTTAACTTTGATAATTCACAGTTCAATCAGTAATTAAGGAAATAATCCGCATAGCACAGCAGTCTAAATGCATGTTAGAGTGTAAGCAGTCCCTGGAGAGAATACGTGACAGGGAAAAGCATACAATAATTGGCGTCCAGGGCAATGGGAAATAGAATAGGTATGGAAAATGGGAATGAGAATTGAACTAGCTTAAAAAGAGAGGTACTCCTTTGAAGCTTGCTCCGTAGAAGTCCTAAATTAGAACTGGGGAAATAAGCGAAAGCAGAGAGAGTGCGATGATCGACAAGCAGGAAAACGCGTGGGTTCAAAGAAGTGTGGGCGGGGGCTTGCTGCAATTGGTCGAAGATGTAATGGTAAGGGTTACACCTTAGTCCAACCAATTCATTTATTAAAAGGGAGAGGAGAACTGTAGACTGAGGAGATCAGGGTCATTCTTGACTGGACACTGCCGTCTGGCGTCACATGCCTTTAGTGTATTAGGCTTGGCTAGTGATAGCAGATGTAGGAAGTTGCGGGGTGGTAGGAGGAAACGGACTTACGAGCACGTTTATTATGCTCATGCCCTGCGCTTGCCAGGCTAAGAGCTCCAGCTATTAGGCGAGTGATACAGCTGTCAGATCTAGAACGCAGTACGTGAGTAGGCTTAAGTGCTAGGACGCTTCTAGTTGATTTGCCAGGAGGCCGGAGTTATTTTTATAACACATAGATTCTGGGTTGTCATGAGGGGTTTTTCAGTTTGGTCCTTTAAAGACAACTTCTCTGAGCTAACACTACGGACTCAATCAGTCGATGATGAAATGAAGGTCCTCATGGAGCCGCATACAGTGTTCACACTAGCCTATTGCCGTTCTTTGTTTTATTTTTTGGTACCTTTTTCAACAAAAGATCCACAAATATAAAAGTATTGTTCGGACTTTTATTTTTGTAAACGGTTAGTGCGACCGCCAAGATCGAGATATTAAAAATACGTCACGTCCTGTTTGGTTCGACTGTGCTCATATTTGGAACAAATATTACACACATATAGTCCGGTAGACCGGTGACTATCAAATACATTTGGCGTTAGAGGACTTAGATTGTAACCACATTGGTCGGCGTGAAGAGTACTATATATAATGGAGTCCTAATGACTAAATAGAATGTATGAAGTCACTAGGCATATTTAAGTACCAAAACACTTGTGAAAATAAAATAATTACATTTTACGTTCAAAACGGTTTTATCTGAAAAGAATACTTACACATTAAAAAATACTAATTCTTAAAGTCGCAGAAATATAATTGAGGTAGGGTCCTACGTGTACTCGTCATCACACTCCTCATCTTCTAGGGCGTTGAGTCAGACTATTATAATGTACACTACAGGCGGGTTGTCCACGTACGTCACAAAGGTTTATACCTAATTAATGATAGTACTTAATACGAGTATAGACTCCACTATTTGTAATACACATATGTGAAGCAATCAGGTTAGTGCTCTAGCGGCTCACATTAGTGTTTTAGGAAACATGTGTGTCGACAGTACACTGCTCCACACGCGACAATTTCGCACAGCTCTGTTATTTACTTGTCCTGATCAACGCCCTAGATTGACTCGAGGAGTGTGACGACTAGTACCGTAGGAACTCCCAATTATTTGCTGGCTGTTATGAATTATTTTACTGATTCGTAAGTATTTTCAGTAATAACGGTTTAGACTTAAAATTTATTTTTGTATTGTTTTATTTAAAGACAAATTACAAGTCCGCCTATATAACTATGGAAAGAAACTAGATGATCTAATTGAAACGACTAGGCCATAAAATCTTCACAAATGTCTATATGTTCACCTTAGTGGTTACTTTGAGAGTTTTTGTTTCTAATTCCCATAAATTTCATATAAAAAACTAACAAAATCAACCGTCACAAGTGCTACATCTATACTTTTCGTACTATAAACTTGCACCTGCTTCTCTTGGCTGCAACAGTCTTATCCAATTGGGGTAAATAAAAAAATTAATGGTAGGAGCTGTCTATACCTCTGAAGAACTCTAGGACCGAGCGTTCTCTCTCCATTTGCGTCGGTTGCGGGTTGCGGGCTCCTCTTGATTTTCCTACAAATTGGACTGGACGCGGAACTACAGTGTTTATGCGCCTCACGAATCGGCAGATCTTCTGCAAGGCAGACTGGAGTTTTTCACTGAGAGCTTTTCAGGGCTAGAAATACACTCGGAGCGCTTGCGAAAAAGCACTGCCGAGGACGGCGACCCCGCGTTAAAAAAATGTTTCTTCTAATTACGAAAACCTTATTAAGATTTTGATCAGTGCTTGTTGCCCCGGGTAAGCGTGTGAACCAGGGCAAGTACACGGTATATATTTAACAGCGTGTGGTAGGCGGAGCACGCTCCATCACCCACGGTAGGCCGTCCAATTGGAGTGGTGCCTGACTTGCCATTCCTGGCATGAGTGCACAGGCGCTGTGTTTCCTCGGTTGATCTGTAATCACAGAGGACAGACCCGTTCACTCTCAGTGTGCAAACGAGAGAGACATCGATTTTTCTCTGCGGGTTCGCCGTGATCGTCGGCCCGCTGTCCTGCCGATCCTGAGCAGTATTTGGGCTAGGTATTTAGTGTTAAATAACGCCTCCTTTACTAATACCACGAATAATTTTTTAAGCATTAGAATGCTCCTTCTAAATAATCAAATCTGAAACACGTTTTTGTCAGGTATCTTTGTGTACATGTATTAAGAGTACGATGTTACATTTATCGACGAGAAGACAATTGCTTCCGACAGCCATTATGCAGTCGATGACACATATCTGATGTTAGACTCCATATGTATACTAGATTTGCGATCTAACGATGTCGTCGCTCTGCGACTCCGGAGGTACCCATCAAAGTCGAATTCATGGAAATATTGTGTTGAAGTCGTTAACAGAGAAAAGTCTCCTCTATTCAGAACAACGCACCGTTACGCGGCTAAAGTTATAGCATCCTTTGTACAAGTACAAATGTGTACTTTTACTAAATACATAAAGACAAAAATATTTTTATATTTTTCACAATTCCAAAAAGTTGAACATGTCTTCCTCTTTGTGTATAAATATACATTACCTCGTGTAAAGTCAGCTATGTAGATGTCCCAGTATCTCTGCTTCGAAGTTCACCTGTCAGCCAGCGTTTTTCCCTATCGTTTGTTTGTCGATGTGCGCAAGCATATATTTGTTTATAATATTACATCGTGCTTTCTCTGTATAAATTTTACACCCACCTGACGCAGCTACAAAGAAGTACAAAAACAACATGCAATAGTAGAATAGCCCAAGTCGTAGCGCTGCTTTTAAACAAATACTATTATATAACTCTAACACATAAAACAATATCTCTTTTCAAGTGTTTGTACAATTTTATATAAGGACATAAATGGTTGTGATTTGTGGCGAAATCATTTTTATTTCCCAATTCATAACTGCTACTTTGTAATATAAATGGAATTACTTTTATATATCGCTTAAACTTTTGAAGTTGTTTGAGTAATGTTTTTGTTATGTTTCATACTGGCTCATACTCGTGCAACTATATTAAGATATAAGAAGTTGCAGATTTGTAGAATAAGTGGGGTATAATTGCATTGATTTCATTTTTATCAATATTAAAAGTGGTACCGAGATAAAAACATTAGATTGGTTTTTTTCTATGTGTGAAATCTATGCTCACGGTATGCGGGGATCCTCAATGTAAACGTCAAATGTAAGCTTAAGCGTAAGCGACACTATACAGTAGCGAGATGTAAAACCATGGTAAGGGGTAGGGTTGATATGAGAAAACTTAGCAGCGACACAAGACAAACACGACACTTACATACATATATTTATATTAAAGTCCCTGAGCATGCAAGTGCAAGATATGTCTACACTGCTATTATTTTGGAACAAAGTGCAAGTATGAGCAAAAGCGTAACTTTTATTACTGATATACAGAGTATTTACAAAAATAAAGAATGTGTTTCGGTAATCAAATTTAAGTTGAAACTCATTTTTATGTGTTTGTTGGTTCCAGGACTTTGTTGATTATTTGGCTGTATTTATATAAAATAACTACTGCACGGAGAAAAAAATATAATAATAAAAATAAAATTAAATTAAACTAAACTAAACAAAAAAATCAAATAAAATAAAATGATATAAAATAAAATGAAATAAGACTAAATGGAAAAAATAGTATAAAGTAAAACAAAACAAAATAAAATATAATAAAATAAAAAAATTTAAAAAAAATAAAGTAAAAAAAAATAAATAAAAATAAAAAAATAAAATAAAATAAATTATTTGAAACAATCAAATATAGTCAAAATAAAATAAAATTAGCATAGGGGTTAAGGCAACTGCTGTTTCACCGTGTGATTCACGGTTCGAATCTCGGTGAAACCTTTGATAACATTACAAAATTGCTTGATGATGATTACGTAGGCGGTTTTCGAAATGGTTCCATCGCAATATGCCAGTAAATGTTTCTTTCTTTTCAGTTTATCTTAGAAAACTTAATAATTGAAATTCAATTATAATAAGCCGGTGTTAAGCTCATGAATTCTTAAATATAAGTATAAACTGAACACACCATTAAACAAACAAACATAAATAGGTAAAACTGAGCCCGAGTTTACAAAGCTTCTCATTCACAACGAAGAAAAACTTTACAAAAACAAATCTACATGGCACACAAATTAATATAGAGACAAAATGCCTCAATTGTGTTGTTAGTGCAGAAATGAGAAAAACTGAAATAAGCATGAAAACAAATACAAGCAGGATAACCTAGTGGTTAAGGCAACTTCACTTTCAACGTGTGATGCACGTTTCGAATCTCGGTGAAACCTTTGATAATATTACAAAATTGTCTGATGATGATTACGTTGGCGGTTTTCGAAATGGTTCCATCGCAATATGCCAGTAAATATTTCGTTCTTTGCAGTTTCTCTTAGAAAACATAATAATTGAAATTCAGTTATTATAAGCCGGTGTTAAGCTCATGAATTCTTAAATATAAAAATAAAATTAAGTTAATTAATTTAAATTAAATGAAATTGAACCAAATTAAATAAATTTAGATAAATAAATTTTAATTTAATTAAGTTAATAAAAATTCAATTTAAATTAATTTAATTTTATTTAATTTTAAGTTTTCGGTTAATTATTGAGCTCAAGGCCGCAAAGATAAATAAAACACCATCTATTTTGTGGTATTATAATTAATATAATTCGCCGATATTTCGGTTTCAATCTGCAACAATCCTCAGGAACAAATGAATGTACTTGATAGACAGATCGACAGATCGATCTCTGCGGCCTTGAGTTCAATAATTAACCAAAAATTTAAAATACACTTATAAGGCTATTAAGAAAACTCAAAAATATTTAACTTAATTTTAATTTTAAATCACACAAATTTAAATTAAACTAAATGAAAAAATTTAATTTAGTTAAATCGATTTTTAGTTTAGGAGTTATCCGTTTGTCATCTGAAAGGTATCAATATGTTTTCGTGAGCTTATAGATTTGTTATTGGAGTGTAAACGTGGTATAGAAAAGTTGTCTGTTTCATATGGGAGTATTACCAAATTGTTATCGGGATGTTATCGATTAGTTAACGTCGACTAATCGACTTGTTATGAAACACGTATCTTCAAAATTTCAATATAAAACCGATGATATAGCTTGCCGGTATCGGTTTTCGACCCTGGGTGAGCTCCAAGTACTTACTTAAAAACACTGAAGTGTATCTCCATGTTTACACGTCGAGCTTCACGTGTACTTGGTACTCACGTTTTCTTTCCATTTTTTTATGTATAAAGAAAATTTATTGATTTTTTTTCTTGAAAATAAAAAATAAATGTAAGACGCCATAAACTCCGCAGAGATTTTAGTTCGAGCCTCCTCTCTTCCAATTCGCGTCGTGGTCGTTTTAATTTTTTCTAAAAATTGGAGGAGTTGTGAAAAATGATTGTAATTTAGTTATATTTATGTATATTTTATATTTAAAATTATCCGTATTTAAAACAGAATTATCGAATTTCCATCCATGTTCAAAACTTTCGATATCGAAAAAGTTCGATTCAGCCCATTTTTCAATATGAATATATTGTGCCACATACATGCAATATTACCAACTTTCGTACATAGCTCTCAATTTTGATTCAAGTTTAAATTTTCTTCTATTAACAGATGAACGGATGGATATGGGCCAATCAAAATTAAAATACTGATGATTTTTATATAATATAATATTGTGACGAATATTACTGACACTAAGTGATGCTGCCATCACTAATCTGATACTAAGTAAATAAAGCCTCAACAATAACAAAGCAAGCTGCTACACTTGTATGTACGTAAACAAATTAAACATTGTCTGCACACATACGTGCGGGGCAACAGAGAGATACTCACAAGCGCGTGACATCATCATCCGCTCACACATACACACGCATATGGATACAAATTGCAAATATACGCGTATATAGCTAGTAAACAAGCATCAGGTTTACAAAATTACTAGACCTTAGGAGAAATGGGTGAACGAGGAAACCGAAGAGTATAAAAGCGGCACAGGCTGATGCATCAAAAATTAGTTGGATTTAAGACGCTATCTAGCGAGAAATAGCAGTATTACTTTGAAAATCAGTTTGAGTGTTATTGTGAAGTACTTTAATAAAGGCCCTTTTGCATTATTGAATATTGGAGTTATTTATTCAACAGTTTAGTGCTTCGAACTTAGCAGAAGGTTGCAAATAAGAGGATTTGCAGTAAATTCGTTACAATATATACGGTTACTCACAAAAATAAGTCATACTTGATTTATGCTGAAAAACACTTAAATGCAGTGGCTCACAGCTTAGTTCATAATTTTCATCTAAAATATCGCAAATTCCCTAACAGAGACCACATTCAAAGAAATGTCAAAGGTTATTCAAAGGTAAGGAGAATTAATCAAAATTTCAAAAATTAATATCAAAATTTTCAAATTTGGTTTCAGAATGTTTAGAAAATTTTTTAGTATGCAGTTTTGTAGCCCAATAAATTTTAGTATAATAATGTGCAAGTTAGAAATAGCTCAAAATTTTTCCTTTTCTTCCATCAGCGCATGAACAAATATGCACTTTGTATGTGGGAAATTGTTCAACACCCTCCCGAAAAAAATTCTGAAAATTCAGGAAAAATTTTGAGCTATTTCTAACTTGCACATTGTTATATTAAAATTTGTTGGGCTACAAAACTGCATACTCAAAAATTTTCTAGAAATTTTGAAACAAAATTTGAAAATTTTAATGATTATTTTTAAAATTTTGAATAATTCTCCTTACATTTTAATAACATTTGACATTTTTTTTGAATGTGGTTTCTGTTAGGGAATTTGCGATATTTTAGATGAAAATTATCAATTAAGCTGTGAGCCACTGCATTTGAGTTTTTTTTTAGTATAAACCAAGTGTGTACTTATTTTTGTAAGTAACGTATATCTCGATTGTTTTATGCCAACGTTATAATATACTTTTGTACAACCACACCTGGTTACAAAAATAATTGACATTTTGCCAAAAAAGCCCGTCAAATCCACATATTCTCATTCATTCACACAAATATTCACACCTATACGTTTGATCAGCTCATAAACGTTTATGTATAAAAGCATTGCCATGCATAATAAGGCCCTCAAATCGTTATATCTCAACTAAAAATCGAAAACTGTATATGTCCTTATTATAGATTTTAATTTGACTTGTTCACAAGTTCGACCCTAAACAAACGTCATATTTCTTATGAACCATTTCTATATTTGTTTACAAACTTTTTTACCCAACTCGAGTTCGGTGACTTCTTGTGTGAGTTCGCTTACGTCTGGCATAAATAAAAATTCATATTTCTAAGCAGGAAATAGCCGGATTTGCAATTTGTAAGTCGTTTGTAATCCATGATGATATCATTGTTTTCGCAAGGAGCATATTCACGCAAAATGCTTCAGAAGTATAATTTGAAATAGACACAGAAATATGTAAATAATGAGATTTAAATAATTGCACACATTGAAAGAAAGAAATTTGATGTGAAAAAATTTTGTGAAATTATATAGCTTGATTTCAAAAAATACATCTGGACCCCATTAAGCTTCCCCTGGAAACATATTTTTTTCGGGGAACATGCACAATACATCAGAAGCATCTGAAAAAGTTAAAAACTTTCTACTTTTAAGGCTGCTTGACCAGACGGATTGTCTCGCACAGCCTACTAACTTCTTGGAGATAGTAGCTTACGGTAATTCTCATTCTTTATGCTGGAAGAGATTCTCATTACCACCCGCGGATTGGTATAATGTATTCGTACTCAAGACCTTGAAGAGGATAACAAGCAACTACCATTTATAGTAATCTCATATCTGTCTATAAGCATGAGTTCAAGAAAGAAAAATCTACGAAAAATACGCTGCTTCTGATCACGGACGTAAGTTCCCTTAAAGTTTGTGTGACCTAGGATTTCAAAAGGTTTTATTGTGGGCTTCCTGATGTGGCCTCAGCGTCAATTCTGATACAGCAGAGCTTGCCCTGACCGATAGGGCCAAATACTTAGGCATTCTTCTAAAAAAAGGATATTGGGCAGAAAGGATAGCGTCAAACAGCGTCAAAAGAAAGCTCACATTGCCTTACACACGTATAAAAGAGCTATTAGCAAAGGATGGACAATTACGTCCCATGCATGAAGATATATTTATACCACGATTATTTGACAAATTATGCTATGCTATTTGAGTAGTCATGTGGTGACCAACCCCGAGCAGCCCTTTATTTGTCGGGAAACAACGCCAATGATAGGGTTGGAGAGCTACCGTGAACTACAACTTAAATGTCGCCATTTGAACTGGTTCGTCAGAATCATGTACACCTCGTATTTGTCTCAGGACAAAGCGTTATACAGGGAAACTGTATTGCAAATGAACTTACTAAGCAGGCAAGATAAAGCAGATTCTTTCTGACAAAAAATGCTTGGACATACCTTTTTCGCATGGAAGGCAATGCTAATGATACATATAAGGTTACGAATCCCATAGTGTCGAATATTTAAGAAAATCTGGTCAACCTTAGAAAATCTGCATCTTGAGAGATCTCCTCACGCCAAAGTACGGATGAAATTTACACTTTTTTGAGAGTACCAACTGGACCCTTCTTTATAGGTGGGTTTGAAGAACTAAAGATGTCCTCCCTTCCCTAGAGAGGGGTCACAAAAATTTAATTATGGCTGTGTTAATAAGAGCAAAATCATCATATTGGAAAGGGTGCAGACGTTGATTAACGACCAACGAGGCATGACCTATGCACACATGTTTGTTAACAATCAAACAAATTTATAAATATTGTAACGAATTTACTGCAATTCCCCCTATTTGCAATCTTCTGCTAACGTTCGAATCAATAAATTGTTGAATAAATAATTCCACTATTCAATAATGCAAAATGGCCTTTATTAATGTACTTCCAAAATAACAAATTATTGCTCTCCAGATAGCGTCTTAAATCAAACTGATTGTAGCGCCTCTACTGTTGCTGCCTTTTATACTCTGTGATTTCCTCGTTGCATCTTCTAGGCACTTCCAGAATTTACTTGGTTACTGCTATAAAATTATAACTACAGATGCACGTGTATAGCTTCTCGTATGCGCGTGTATTTGGAAGCCACACTTCCAAAATTATAATTGCATACTTTTGAGAGCATACCAGATAAAATATTTTCATGTGTTTGGGCGTCTCTTCTCCGCTGCGTGTACGTACATATGTGTAGACATAATGATTGATCTATTGATGTGCATACAAGTCAATGCTTACCATCGCCTTAGAGATGATAGTATCCCTTTGTGTTGCTAATATTCGTCACAATATGTAATCCAAATATCACTTAATGCTTGAGTCTATCAAAAAATTAAAACAAAATATCTTGGTAACATAAAATAATCAAAACATTTCGAGAATGAGCATTTTTTTTTCAAATTAACTTTGTAAAAATTTGAAAATAAACAATAGCCTAATTCGTAAATGTTACTTTGCCTATACAACAAAATATATTAATAATTTGTGTGAAGTAAGCGCGAATAATGATTTCATTAGCTCACGACCTCCTTGAAGGAGTCGGACACCTGGGGACACATTGCATGCAGGGCATACATTTTGTATGTCGGGGCTGATTCTGGATAGGTAAGACTTTAACCTGTTACAGTATCCAGATAGAAGTTGAGATAGAGTGAGTCGCACTTCAGGTCGTGTCTTTCGGTGTTGTCGCAACGAAGCTGGTGACACTGGCCAATGTGTGCTTCTGCAGCAGCCACTCCAACGTATCCTGGTCTAGAGTGAACCCCAAAGTGGATTTTTTTGGAATTCTTAAAACATATGACAAACATACCCTTTTATTAGGAATATCCTTAAAGTATTTGGGATGGCAGAGTAGTTTGCAGCGTGGTATATAATGTTCAGCTTTACACAAACTTCTCTTTTGTTGCTAAATATACGAACGCCAAATTTTAAACAATTTCTAAAAAGCCATAGAAATGGCAAACACTGAACTCCCACTGTTTCTCGCGCAAACAAATTGAGTGCATGATGTTTGGCTACAAAAAAACTTAATTTTCCTGGGATATTGTAAGTCATATTCCGTATGAAATTTTTATTTCACTATTTTGTGGGATGTTTGATTCAGTTTCAGATTTTTCTATTTTATTTATTTTCCGCTTGCATACTTCATTATTAATTTTTTTCAAATCATGAATGCAGACTTGTTTACTTGTACTTTAATTATGGACAGGAAATGTGCGGGCTAGAAAATAAACGCAACAACAAATTGGCATACATAAAGGCAATAAATAAGTAAAAAAAACGTGGCTATTTTGTTCGAATCTTAGGAGACTGGAAGTTGAGCATTTTAAGAGGTGAAACTAATGAATAAATATATTATTGTAATTATGTGGATTTTGGTTTGAAAAGATGTCAGAGCTGCAGTACTATGAATTTGAAGTGTGTTTGTAGTTGGCTCTGCGTTATCCAAAAGACCGAGCTAATTACGGTGGAATCTGTATACTAACAACCTTGTGATAAGACATTTATGCGTGTCGTCATTTTTGCACTACATATTTATTGGCAGCGGGACAGTTGGCCACCACAATTGTACCAACAGCGCTTTAACCTTCTTGTAACCGTTAGCCTACATTTGTAGGAAATTTGGAAAAAAAAGTCTAATAAATAGAGATGCGAAAGGGGTAAATACCCAAATGCTAAATACCCGGTAAATTGGTTATATATGGTAAAAATGGGTAAATTCCCAAATATTTACCCAAAATAAGGGTAAAAATAATCAGTTAGAAAATATGGGAAACAAACACACAAATTCAATCCAAAATGTACCCAATTTGTCCTATATTGGTGGGTAGTTATACATTACCCTATCGGTTCAATTAGTTTTAATCTGTAATCCAGCTTTTTTCAAAAATATTTAGCCGTTGCAAATATTTAAGTTTACCCAGTAAACATTTTAAGTCGAAAAAGATTCCGAAAGATATCTAAATTGGAGCGTTTACAGTCGGTATGTGCTCATTTGGAAGGCGAAACCGATGTATTTCCTTCTTGCAATGGTCGTCCTATTTGAGCCTATAAATGTATATCATTTGAGCCTAAATAAGAGTCCGACATAAGTCTTAAAAGGTGTTTCAACAGCTCACATTATACTCTTCTGGAACTCTCCGGCGTCATTTTTAACTCTAATAAACTCTGATTATCTGACACCTATATGGCCTATTTATAGGCATCGTCAGCGGTTATTGGGGTCATATATATTTCGACACACCTGGACAGAGCGTGACAGCTTTGCGGTCACATTAAAAATGTTGAGAAGCGTCCATGAGCGGAAAAACGTCGATGCTTATACAAAAAACGAATAGCAAGGGTAAAAATAATATACAAATGTAATTCGTTTTGTATTAAAATGAACAGTGGTCGTAACAAAGTTTCAAAATTTGTTCCAAACTCGCTGTGACAAACATAAATAGTTGTTAAATCATAACTGTTGCATGCTAGGTTAGGAGCTTTTAAGCCGTTAAATAAAAGGAAAAAATTAAATTTTCTTTTATTCTCCTACGCGTTTCGACGCTTTTCTGATTCCTACATTGCCCACTTATTGTGGACTCGTTTTGGATTCTTAAATTATGAGCGCCGTGAGCCTGTTTGAGGGGTAGCTTTGTTTGGGTAAAAATGTGTACCTTATAAATATTCTCCTAGCAGTTTTGGAGTTTAATATGGGTCAAAAGCTTCAAACATTAGAGTCTTTTATGACTCCGATTTGATGAAATTATAAACAAACGGAAAATATTAAAAACAGCAAACTAGGCAGCTCCGGAATAAAAGCTCTGAAATTTTTCTGCGACAATTTATTCTAAATAAATAATTAATTCAACTAATACTTATTTCATTTCTATCTTATCCTCATGTGAGTTTTATCACAACAATTTTCTCTCCTATGTTTTCCGCTTCGGATATATATCAAAAATTCTTCCTACAAGCCCTGAAGTAGTGTCATTAAAGGCTCAAAATTAGCAGCATATGACGACAATAAGGCTCGTATATGATATCGGAAGGAGGCCTGTATAAGACTTATGTTAGAGGCAAAATATGAGCATATAGCATTCGCTTCAGGCTCCAAAGCTTGGACTCCTTTCAGACTAATTGTTGACTCCGAGTGTTTGCTGGGTTGTTTGTTTAAAATCAAAACGAAAATGTTTTTATTTCAAATGACGTATAAATTTAATTGCTGAACTGTAATTCCAAGCAGCCTCGATTCAAACGATTTTTAAATACCCAAAAACAAGATACAAAATAGGAATATTCCGGGTATTTTCCCGGTATTTACCCATAAAAATGGTAAATACCCGGTAGAATCACAAATCTACTAATAAAATAAACATTTCCTAAAATGCAGACCCCAGGGTTGTCAGCAGCTATACATCTTAAGCCAATTTTGTGCATAAAATCATTCAAACTAAAAAACACCACCGCTCAGCCAGTACCCTATATTTGTAGGCATCATCTTTATCGATACTAAATTTTTAATAATGTTTCTATGGAAAATGTTTGTAACGGCAAATTTCGGTGGAGTAGTTTTGGAGTTTAATAAATGCTCTCTTTCTGTCTTCTTTTCATACAGGACTTAATCTTATTGGTAATTTGATTTTTTTTTATATTGAGAGAAACCTATAAAGGATTTCAGTTTGCCTAAATCTAACCGCGGTAGATCAGAGGTAGACCCCATTTATAATATGTGCGAAATAACGCCCAACTCCCATGAGCTGCACCAATTTTTATTGGCGACTGAGCAGTGGCGTAGCTACCTTGGGTGGCACCCGCTAAGCGCGATTGGGTCATTGTTGCCCGCAAATAGTTTTTGTATTAATTCTAATTTACTGAAACGTCTCTCACATGAAGCTATGGACACGCAACCCGTCATGAACAATTCATAAGATTAGGAAAAGATCTGTAAAATCCCATTCTTATTCTTGATAGAACATTAATGAATTCATTCTGTATATCTGGTAAAAATATGATACTTTTGAAGCTTTATCTTCCTCCTGTTTCATCATGTGTTCTTTCAACACTTCATCATACTTTGACAATAGTTTTACTAAATCCAAAAATTGCTTTATTTTAGAGTCTTGTCCTTCATCATGTACACGAAACAGCCAAGTTTTGTTTAGCCAGAAATAAAGCTATATCCACTAATCTAGTCAAAAGATGCTTCCACTTCTGTTTTCTATATCCATCAATTGCAAAGCTGCATCATCTATTGTTTTGTTAAATATTGGTCATCATTTCTAAAGTTTTCCTTCTCTCAAGATTTCTAGATGTTCATTTGAACATTCGTGGTCAGCTAATTTCGAATTTAATTTCCACCACTTTTAAACTCCAGTCGTAATGTTCATTGGTATTATTGGCCACAGCAGCAAAACGACAGCAGAATACAGTTAGTTATTAGAGCTGATGGAATAAACCATGCATGACCGTAGGAGTTTTTCACCATGAGGCATAATTTTATAAAACCAATCTTTTGAGAGATGAGGAGCGTCCACCTTTTATTTTGGTTCCGTGTCTAGAAACAGTAGCAAATGATCCGTCTTTGTTTTGGGAAATATGCATTCCCATTTTTATTATTTCGATGCGCACATTGTACTTCATTCTGACACATCATTTAATTGAGGAAATAGTTCATTGGCAGCAATAATAGCACTGCTACTATTATTTTCAGCATCATATTCGTTTGTGTTAAATTATTCTATACTGTCAATGTTGCTTCCTGAAGATGAGCTGATATTATCTAAATCATCTCTTCATCTCTTACATTTGTATCAAGGTGAAATAAGTTTCTTTTGATGAACTTGGGCTGCCGTCAGTTTTTGTAACATCTTTAAAAGGAGATCCAGACATACTCTGAGCTACACCCAATCTAGCCTGTTTGGCTTTCCTTTGCAGAAATCCACTTTTATTTTGGATATATGCACTCCACGGGGCATTTTCAATTGCTGTTTGTTTCTTACACTAAACAAAAAGCCAGTTGTTATGGTCTATAATGTGAGAGTATTTTCTCATAAATAAGTTAAGCAATATAAAATTCAATTATAAAATTATCTTACCTGTAAAATATTCGATATGAATCAATCAATCTTTTTAAATCTTCACATATATATATATTTTTGTCATTTTTCTATCTATCACTACAACAATTCACGCCATGAAAACACAACAAACTTCACGAAACAAATGAGAAATTTTGCAACTGAGACGCTACAGATCGCGAGTATGGGACGGGGAATCCCCCATGACACACAGTGGAATTTTGCACGATGAGCGTCCAGACTCTTTTGCGGGAATCGCCGAATTATACATAGAGCTAAGCTAGTGCTAGTGGGGGAATCCTAGGAAAAGAATTTTTTGTTTGTTGATACCTGGTGCGGACCGCCCGCCCCTCCCTTGCTACGCCACTGAGACTGAGCCAAAGCTAAATAGAGAGCAATGAGTAATATACGATAAGGTCTACTCAAAGTGGAAGAAAATGATGAAATATTTCTTTTATAGATGCGCTAAAGTTCGTGTATATATTTTGGATATATAATTTTTATACTCAGTTGAGCAGAGCTCACAGAGTATATTAACTTGATTGGATAACGGTTGGTTGTACAGGTATAAAGGAATCGAGATAGATATAGACTTCCATATATCAAATCATCAGTATCGAAAAAAAATTTGATTGAGCTATATCCACGTAAATAGAGAATTAGTAAAATTTTGGACAATGGGCGTTGCACCGCCCACTTTTAAAAGAATGTAATTTCAAAGTTTTGCAAGCTGTAATTTGGCAGTCGTTGAAGATATCATGATGAAATATGGCAGGAACGTTTACTCTTATCACTATATATGTACTAAATAAAAATTAGCAAAATCGGAGTACGAACACGCCCACTTTTAAAAAAAATTTTTTTAAAGTTAAATTAAAAAAAAATGTAATATCTTTACAGTATATAAGTAAATTATGTCAATGTTCAACTTCAGTAATGCTATGGTGCAACAAAGTACAAAAATAAAAAAAATTTCAAAATGGGCGTGGGTCCGCCCTTTTTCATTTAATTTGTCTAGAATACCTTTAATGCCATAAGTCGAACAAAAATTTACCAATGCTTCTGAAATTTGGTAGGGGTATAGACTCTATGACGGTAATTTTTCTGTGAAAATGGGCGAAATCGGTTTAACCACGGCCAGTTTTTATACACAGTCGTTCGTCTGTCCTTAGCTCGGCCCATAACACGATAACTTGAGCAAAAATCGATATATCTTTACTACACTTAGTTCACGTACTTATCTGAACTCGCTTTATCTTGGCTTAAAAAATGGCCGAAATCCGACTATGGCCACGCCCATTTTTCGATATCGAAAATTACGAAAAATGAAAAAATTCCATAATTCTATACCAAATATGAAAAAAGGGATCAAACATGGTAATTGGATTGGTTTATTGACGCAAAATATAACTCTAGAAAAAAACTTTGCAAAATGGGTGTAGCACGTACCATATTAAGTAGAAGAAAATGAAAAAGTTTTGCAGGGCGAAATCAAAGCCCTTGGAATCTTGGCAGGAATAGTGCTCCTGGTATTACATATATATATAAATTAGCGGTACCCGACAGATAATGTTCTGGGTCACCCTGGTCCACATTTTGGTCGATATCTCGAAAACGCATTCATATATAAACTTAAGGGCCACTCCCTTTTAAAACCCTCCTTAATACCGTTAATTTGATACCCATATCGTACAAACACATTCTTGAGTCACCCCTGGTCCACCTTTATGGCGATATCTCGAAAAGGCGTCCACCTATAGAACTAAGGCCCACTTCCTTTTTAAAATACTCTTTAATACCTTCCATTTGATACACATGTCCATACAAACGCATTCCAGGGTTACCCTAGGTTCACTTTCCAACATGGTGATTTTCCCTTTTTTGTCTCCAAAAGCTCTCAGCTGAGTATGTAATGTTCGGATACACCCGAACTTAGCCTTCCTTACTTGTTATTCTAGAAGTCCAAATTCCACCCAACACCAAAAATAAAAAAATAAGGGACTATATGTAAATATGGTAATATCTTTTGCTGCAATTACATGATTAGAAAATGACGTCTATAACCCGCAATCGGGACGATTACAAGCGGTGCAACTATAAATCTTAAAAGTTATTGCCACCCAATGCATTTTATTAAAAACAAACTTTAAAATTTATTCAATGAAAATGCTCTAATTGGAGTGAAAATCAAAAACGGAAACACGAAAATTATATTTGAAATATGAGTTTTAAACATAAAAATCACGCATCAGCACACTTGCCCACAGGTCAAATCCACACATATGTACATACGTAATATTTATGTGCATAAATCTGGATAAATGAATATGTGCAATCGTATGGCAACAGAAAAAAAACACATGGAATTAATACTTTCAATCGCTCCAGCAGCCTTGAAGTTGCGTGTTGCCAACCAACGAACAGACCGAACGAACCGTCAGCCTACCAGCTAGCTAGTAGCCAAGAGTCGGCATGGCGTGCCAGTATTAAGTTATCCCTTAAATTTATTAATTTGCATTCAGCAATGGCAATAATTTAGTGAAGGAGGCGATGGAGTTGGTTCGTGGTGAAAGCAGACTTTGGCTGTACGTGCAAAAGATTGTGTCACGTAGGCAAGCATGCCGTTGCATATAACCTTGCGAAAATATAGCAATCTAATGTATGCTCATGCATATTTATATCTACAATGGATATATGAATATGTAGATATGTTAAAGCTTAATCTACACCTATTCGTATATAACTAAATATATGTGAATGCATATGTATGAACATAAATATATATCTACATTTGCCCTTTGACCGAGGAGCGAGCGACTTCAGTTTGGTTTGAATTTCAACAATTTTTTTTTCGTTTTCTCTCCAGCAGCATTGGCTTACAAAACAGATGGCTCAGTTACGTCAAGATAAGTTTATAGATAGCTTACTGCTAGCTCACTTGCTGATATGAGCAGCAAATGCGAGCTGAATGAAATATTTCGAATATTCACAGATTCCCATCACATTAAATAGAGCTATCTAAAGTAGCGAATATTTAATATTTTAAGCACGATTTGTTCTGACATGATATTGTGTTCGTTGCTTTTAAAAAGCATGCAAAGCAAATAAGTATGGAAATCTAGCATGAGTCGTATCGACGTGGCAGTCCCTAGCGTGATACCCGGAAACGAATGTGATAAAAACTTAATAATCTTAACAAGAAGCTACCGGTGTGTGTAATTGCAATCTTAATACGATTTTTTTGGAATTTTATTTGTCGAGGGTCTGCTAACCGTGTTAAACTGTACAGCAACATACTCTGATTCTGTCTAGGGATCTTGCAGTAACGTGGCGTGGATATCTGCATCATAAGCTTTTGATAAGTCTACTGCTACGAGTACTTTTCCGTGTTGGGGTTTTTGATTAAATCCGCAATTTATGCGTGTGTTGATGGCGTTTAGCGCAGTGGCAGTGTTATATTAGTTTTCGAGAGTTGCGGTGGAATGGGCGAGCAGAATGACGTCGAGTGTCTTGGCTACTGGCGATAGAAGAGATATCGGACGATATAACTCTACTAAGTGAGCCCGTTTTCCCAGGCTTTAGTAGTGTTACCACTCTCGCCATTTTCCGTTTTTCGTAGAGGGAAAAGACAGATTGAAGACATGTGTTAGATGTTTGGATCCCCACTGCCAAGGTTTTTAAGCATCGGCATGACTATACCGTCTGCTATTGATAGTTTAGCGTGTTCGGTGGCTTTCTCGACCTCTTTGGCGGTGGACGGTAATAAATGACGCGCTGTCTTTATGATTGTATGTGCGTCTGTTGGCACGCCGTCTAATTTTTCAATCGTGGAGTGCATTACGTATTGACGGCAAAAAGGACTCACGCATTTTCTTCGCATCCGATATCACTTTATTGCCAAATGCGATGAATATTTTGTCGAAGTGCTTAGTCGGGTTTGATAGGGACTTTATAGTAGACCATGGCTTACCTACACCGGCAGATAAGTTGCAATTCTTTCAATGTTCCACCAATGTCAGCCGCTTTTATTTGCTCATAAGCTTCCTGATGCGCTAGTTTTGTTAATGCGCCTGGTGCGCCTTGTTTGGACGGCCATAACTGTATAAACGGTTTAAGCGCTAATTAAGTAAGTAAACCACTCATATAGCTTTGTATTTAATTGATAGGCCACTGAAAGTCTGCTCCTCGACCAATAACCTTTCGGAATCTGTATCACTGTATTCTTAACGGCTTTTGCTTTTAACTTTCGAGTCACCTGAAAGTCGCCCCTATATACTCTACTTAACTTTCATCTATAAAGCAAGATTCAACGACCCCTCCGGAATTTCCATCCTTTCTACGGTGGTAACTTCAAAACCAATTATGCAAACATTATAGGCCGACACATGCGTTTTTAAGGCAGCATCGTGCGCTGACTGAGTTTATTTGGTTAGAAAACGGAAAATCGTGTAACGCTTGAGTGTCTGACATATCAAGTCACAAATTTAACTTTTGCTACGTGTACAGCCAATACAGAGCTCGATATTTCCTTGCTATGGGTGCTTTAGATTGCAAGTGTTATAATTTTTCCCCACTCATTGGTACTTGTTCTTAATATTATATAACTAGCCTTTACCGCGCGCCCCGCCGCAAGGAGAACATAAAATATATGTTGGCTATTCCACGTTAGCCTGCTTATCAAGTTGTCTGTTTAAAATTTTTTCTGTCAATGTATTTTATTTTTTATACAGTAAAAAAAAGAACTAACTGAGCTGATGGGCACGACTTACATGATAGTACATACACTTTTTCGAATTAAAACATAGATTTTGTTTACTAAGTTAATTAATTGATATGACAGTGTTAAGATTACTACTTCATAGAATAAGGATGACTGAAACGACAATTAGCTAAAACCACAAAGAAGTTTTTAATGCACAGTCAGTGTTGCTTTTTCGGGTAGTTAGTTGGTTAATGTATACAAAAATTTTAATTATAGTTGTATATTGTTCGTTACAGGATTCATTTAAAAATAGAACGAAACAGCTGTGATATATGTAAGGTCATCCTAAGTATACGAGCAATATAATATAAAGGCAACCTAATCTATGGTCAATATAATACAACGGTTAGGCTGACCCTACCTTAGTAATTAATCCTACGAAATACATCATCTCTGCACATGAACGGAATAATAATCAATTGGCAACCCTTACTCAATGTCAGCGACAAAAGAGCAGTTTAGATTTGAACAACGCGCCGTGAACAACGTCGGTTCGGCAACGGGCAGAGAAATCATTCTAATACTCATTTTACTTTCAATAAATAAACCATTTAATTAATTTCATTTAAACACACATATTTTCCTATATTTACTTTAACTTTAATAAACATGAATTGTTAGTTATAATGTGCTAATGTGCATAAATCGGCAGCGTTTTTATTTAATCGGAATCCAGAAATCCTGACAACCCGAAAGAGCTTGAATAAAGACTCTTTCAGTTCAGAAGTGAGATGCTCCGCATAGCCTCACAGTGACAGTGTGAATTATATTGAATATAATAGAACAAAAATATGTGTGTGTGTGTAAAACAACGAATTCTTGAGAAGATTCGTTCGTTTCAGGAAGATTGCATCAGAATACATGCAACATTCTGACAAGTGTAGACATGTTCAAAGTCTGTACATAAGACTCAACCGAAAGTTGATGTACATACATAGTTTGTTGTTTGTGTTTGCCTACGAGCGTACGAATGGACGAGCGTCGGTAAAGCATTATCGATAAAGCAGTATCACGGAAAGTATTTGAATTGCATACGATATTGTCCATGTCGTGTCATAGAGCGTTGCTATAATCCGTAAGTTGCAAGCAAAGAAACAACGAAAATCCGTTTGTGTTCAATTGCATGTAGTAAGTTGTTGTTGTGTTGCTGTCGCGCGTACGCATGGACGAGCCGTTTGTGCGGGGAAAAAAGGCAAAGCAGAGAGCAGAAATGGTGAATTATATGCGTACGAAATATAACTGTGGCAAGTATAGTTATCGGGCGTACGATGTACGAACGGTGCTGAACATAGAAACATAGAAATCAGTGCTTGTATTTGACGTAATAATACAAGATTTTTTTTATTAACTCTGCGGTCTGACGTGTAGAGCGTGCGAGTGAACGAGTAAGAATGCGACATGGTCGTTACATGTTATTGTTGTAATAATTTCAAGTGTCGATCTCGCTTACACGACCATTCGTGTATATGAAATATATATAAGCAAGAGACCACGTGTCATAAAACTCAACGAAGGAAGAGTGAAGCAAACAAATCACGTAAACAAATTCTATTAGAATACATCGTTTTTAAAAGAGTAAACAAAATAGCAAAATGAAAATAAAAGTGTCAGACGTTGAAAGTAGACGAGCTGAAAGAGCAGCTGCGTAATAATGATCTTTTCCACTACGGAACAAAAGCTGACTTAGTGTTACGATTGTGTGATTCTTAGGTAGTGATGAAATCCAATCGCGAATTCTGCATTTAATTTACAAACGCAAGATAATGAGTTTAGAGTAAGGATGTAATTATGATGACAAAATACAAAGTTTGGTTCAAAGTCACAGACAAATGCGATCGACTTCCGCCCGAGGAAGCA
>JARSSU010035294.1:0-38167 GCA_029619165.1 Eurosta solidaginis
AAAACAATGAGTATTTTAAAACGGGAGTAATCTGTAGTTCTATAAGTGGACGCCTTTCGAGATATAGCCATAAAAGGTGGACCAAGGGTGACTCAGAATGTTTGTACGATATGGGTATCAAACGAAAGGTGTTAATGAGCATTTAAGAGGGAGTGGAACATTAGGTTATAGGTGGACGCCTTTTAGAGATATCGCCATTAGGGGGGCCAGGGTGACTCTAGAATTGTTTGTACGATATGGGTATCAAATGAAAGGTGTGTTATGGGTGTTTTTAAAAGTGAGTAATGGGCCTTACGTTCTATAGTGGATGCACTTTCGAGATATCGCTCATAAAGGTGGGACCAGGGGTGACTCGTCAGAACATGTTGTACGACTGATGTCGGTATCACTGAACAGGTGGGACTGAGTCGGATTTTGTAGAAGGGAGTGGGCCTCACCGGTACTATAGGTGGATGCCTTTTCGAGAGTATGCGGCATAGGGGGGCCAGGGGTGACTCTAGCATGTGTTGTTTGTACGATATGGGTATCAAAACGAAGATGTGTTACTGGCGTTTTAAAGATGGGAATGAGTGGGCATTACTATAGTACGGTCGCTAGGTGGAGGTCCCTTCTCGAGACATCCGCCATAGGATCCCTCACGGGTGGCCCACAGTGGTGTACCTAGAGCTCTCAGGAATGATATATAGGCTTGATGTGCGTATGTCAAGTTGGGTATCAAACTGAAAGGTGATTACTAGAGTAGCTTTTAAGTAGCGTGGTGCATTAGGTCTATAGTGGACGCCTTTTCGAGCTATCGCCATAGGTGGACCAGGGGTGACTCTAGAATTTGTTTGTACGATATCGGGTATCGACGAAAGGTGTTACTGGCTGTTTTAAGAGGGGAGTGGGCCTTTAGTACTATGAGTGGACGCCTTTTCGAGATATCGGCCATTAGGGTGGGCGCAGGGGTGACTCTAGAATTTTTTTTAACGATATGGAATAAAATTAAAGGTATTAATGAGGTTTTTAAAAGACGAGTGCGACCTTAGATGGTATGTGAAGGTGTTCCGCGATATCGACCAAAATGTGGATCCAGGTGATCTAGAAAATCATCAGTTATGTTACTGCTAATTTTATTTAAAAAAATTTTAATGTGCAATAACACTAACAGTATTTGCCTAAGATTCCAAGGGCTGTTGATTTCGCCTTGTAGAACTTTGGACATTTTTATACTACTTATCTGGTAGGTGCACACCCATTTCAAAGTTTTTCCAAAGTATATATTTTGCGTCAATAAAACAATCCAACCTTACCATGTTTCATCCTTTTTTCGTAATTTGGTATAGAATTATGGGCATCTGATTTTTTCAGATAATTTCGATATCGATAAAGTGGGCGTGGTAGGTGTATTTCGGCCATTTTTTATACCAAGATAAAGGGCAGTTCAGATATAGTAGTCGCTGGATAAGTTTAGTAGATATATCGTTGTTGCTCAAGTTATCGGGTTAACTGGTCCCGAGACGGAAGGACAGGTACGGTAGCTCTGTGTATAAAAACTGGGCGTGGCTGTCCCACTCGATTTCGCCCATTTCAGCAGAGAAAACAGTCTACTCGTGACATAGGATCTATGCTCTACCAAATTCGAGAGGATTGTGTAAATTTTTGTTCGACTGACTATGGCATTAAGCCTCACTCGTAGACAAACTAAATGAAAAGACTGGGCGCGAGGCACGCCATTGTTGAAATTTTCTTTTATATTTGTATTCTTGTTGAACCATCAGTATCATTACTGGAGTTGAATGTTGAAATAATTACTTATATACAGTAAAGATATTACATTTTTTGTTAAAATTTGACTAAAAATAAAAATAAAAAGTGGGCGTGTTCTCATCCGGTTTTGCTCATTTTTATTGGAGCGCATATACAGTAATAGTCAGTAGCGTCCTCGCCAAATTCATCATGATATCTTCAACGCACTGCCACATTACAGCTGGCAAAGACTTTTAATTGACCTCTGTGTAAAAGTGGGCGCTGCCCCTCCTACGCCCATTGTCCAAAAAATCTTACTACGTTTCTATTCGCGCGTTCCATAACGTCAACCCACCTGCCAAGCTGTCATCGCTTTCGTAACGCCTTTGGCAATGAAATATCGCATTTTTTCGGTTTTTCGAAATTTTCGATATCGAAAAGTGGGCGTGGTTATAGTCCGATATCGTTCATTTTAAATAGCGATCTGAGATGAGTGCCCAGGAATCTACATACCAAATTTCATCAAGATACCTCAAAATTTACTCAAGTTATCGTGTTAACGGACGGACGGACGGACGGACGAGGACGGACGACATGGCTCAATCACAATTTTTTTTCGATCCTGATTATTTTGATATATGGAAGTCTATATCTATCTCGATTCCTTTATACCTGTACAAACCACCGTTATCCAATCAAACTTAATATACTCTGTGAGCTCTGCTCAACTGAGTATAAAAAGATAAAGATGATTTTATATTTATATTTTATATTTATATTTGCATAGAAATCTCTCTTTTTTTGGTTTACTGTCAAAACGAAAACAAAATTTTTGGAGTACAAAGTTTTGGGAAAAAGAAAATTTCAATTCGTTCAATAGTTTTTTCATTTCAGCATTTTTATTCATTCGTGCGGGAGATAAAAATCTTATGGGACAATAGCTGGAACTGCGAAATATTTCTTGCTCTAAGTGTTAAAAATGTGTAATGAAAAAGCTAAGACCGCTCTACGCAGTGCAACATAGAACTCCCAAATATAAAATCCCAAAATAATAGATTCAATCGCATTGTGCAAAAGCAGTACAGCGCTTCGCTCTATTCAGCGTACTTTGCACACAGAGTATATTAACTTTGGTACAGTTATAATGGAATCGAGATAGATATAGACTTCCATATATCAAAAACATCAGTATCGAAAAAAATTTGATTAAGCCATGTCCGTCTGTCGCCCGTTACCACGATAACTAGAGCAAATATTGAGATATCTTCATTAAATTCGGTATACGGGCTTATCTGGACCCATAATAGATTGGAACCGAAAATGCGTGAAATCGGAGGATAGCCACGCCCACTTCTTCAACCTAACTCAAAAACGAATACCGTTAAGCTAATGAAATTTGGTAAATGAATTGCTTTTACGACGCAAAAGATACATTCTAAAAATATTTTAAAATGGGCGTGCACCGCGCACTTGTGATAAAATCAATTTACAAATGTTATTAATTATAAATCAAAAACCGTTACACCTAACTTTATTCTGCCGAGAGCTTGCGTTTACTATAAGGAATGCTTCGAAGAAAAATTAACGAAATCGGTTAAGGATCACGCCTACTTTTGTATCAAGGATTTTGGTACTTTTCCTTTTTTTCTTTTCTTTTCACGGTTATAAAACACATTTCGTGATAGATTTTTTTCAAATGCACGTGAGCCTCTAAGAAATTTGGCAGGGCTTGACACTGATGGAGCCATTACGATGACCTGTGGAGTTAAATGAATTAAAAACTAAGTAAAATAATGAAACTAATTTGTTTTATGTTTGGTGTACTTGCCACTCACTTAATTTATGTTCAAGCATATCGAGAGATGTTGAGATTTTGTAAAGGAATATATCAACGTGCGTAACAAAAAGTAACACTTTCAGAACATTTTACAATGAAATTCTATGTAAAAATTGCACGTCGATATTAAAACGTTCTCACACAGCTCAAAGTAACTCAATGAGTTCAAGGAGTTCAGCAGTATTGTGATGTTAAAGCACGGAATATATTTGAAAACTAAGTAGCTTGGCATAAGAAATATTTTAACTGGAACTAAGGCAGAAATACTTCTGGAAAGTGATAACTTTATAAATGAAAAACGAGTCGCTATTAAAAATATTACTTTTTTATTCAGATTTCAAACTTCAATAACAGCACTGCTTACTAATTTCTAGTACCTAATTAAATGTAATCAGGTTCCGTTATTGCACAGTTTAAACTTTTAAAACGCTTGATTTTCAATCTGAGGCCTGGGAATAGATTCAGTAATTGTGGGTATTTCAAAAATTCATAATTTCAGTCAAATATTTTTATCATCCATCACCCGTTAAATTGGCCAAGTTTCATCTGTGCATCGTCAAAATAATTTTTCGAATTAGTATAATTGGGCGTGGTTATATTTCCAATTTTCCCTTTTTTACATCAATTTTATTTAGGTATAAACGAACCCGTGTACTAAGTTTGGTAGATAAATCTCTTATTATGCTCAAGATTTCGTGGTAATGAACAGACGGGTCGACATGGCTTTATCGATAACTTCGGTATTTGAAATCTTTATCTTTCAATCCACCTCATGCTATTAAAGTTACCTGTTCACAATTACAGTAGGGTATAACAAAGTAATCAATCGAATGCAGAAATTATGCCCTAAAAAATGCATAGTTTTATGACAACATTTATGAATATAGAGTAACTTAATTACTAAAGTGTAATTTACAAGTTTTTGTCTACACATAGCAACTAATTACTCAACATTTGTTTGAACGTTAAACATCTGTACCAACTGTGAGTGAGTTGGGTGTTCAGGCATTATAAAGTAGTTTTTTGTTTCAACCTCTCTCTCAGTTAGAGTCACACTATTAATACCTACAGCAGCGAACAAAAAAAAAGCAATGGCAAATAAATTCTTCTTATTTTATTTCAGATAATTTTAGTAAAAACTTCCATAAATTTTATAATTAAGTTTACGAAAATTTCGAACTTTTTATTTGGAATTCTCTGAATTTTTTTGAGTATGCCGTTTTGTATCCCAAAGAATTTTACTAAAACAAGTACAAGTTATGGGATGCCCAAAACTTGCATTTAGCTTTGACAATTATTTTCAGATGTCTCTCTATACGAAGTGTTAATATTTGGTTTATGTGAAAGAAAATCTGAAAACCTCTCGGAAAAAGAATTTAAAAATAAATGCGAGTTTTGAGTGTTCTATTAGATACTTATTTTTTGTTAGACTGATACAGTTACAAAACGTATTGGGGTTCAATCTTAAAATATCAAAAATAAAAATAAAGAATTAAATTGATCAGGGCTGCTCAATCCCTATACACTTGTAGCACATTTGTTTTTGTTTTGCCCTGAATCATAGGCACAGATACAAATTCACACTTCAAATATAAAAAAATATTTATCGCACTACCATATGTCCACCTATATAATTTCAAATCATATGAAAATGCTCGAATTTCTTATGAAAGTTCCAAGAAAAGGTACTCCCGTATGACGCTCAGACACATTGTGAATTCATACAAGTGGCGAATGTTTGAAAAAAAAACGTTCACAATAGTAAATAGCCTGGATCACCTACTAAAGCGCTGTTCGATTACTTTAATCATTTGCTCAATAGTGTTTTTCAAAAATTTTTGAATACGACTAGTAAATTGCGTTATTTACATATTTTAAAATATTTGCTTAACTGGGTGCTCATATTTTATCTGTTAATAATATTTTAAAAACAAGTAAGGAAGGTTAAGTTCGGGTGTAACCGAACATTACATACTCAGTTGAGAGCAATGGTGACAACATAAGGGAAAATAACCATGTAGGAAAATGAACCGAGGGAAACCCTGGAATGTGTTTGTATGACATGCGTATCAAATGAAAGGCATTAAAGAGTATTTTATGAGGGAGTGGGCCGTAGTTATATAGGTGGACGCCATTTAGCGATATAGCCATAAAGGTGGATCAGGGTTGACTCTAGAATGCGTTTGTACGATATGGGTATCAAATTAAAGGTGTTAATAAGTATTTTAAAAGGGAGTATTCCTTAGTTCCATAGGTGGACGCCGTTTCGAGATATCGCCATGAAGGTGGACCAGGGGTGACCCTAGAATTTGTTTGTACAATATGGGTATCAAAAGAAAGGTGTTAATGAGTATTTTAAAAGGGAGTAATCCTTAGTTCCATAGGTGGACGCCGTTTCGATATATCGTCATAAAGGTGGAGCAGGGGTGACCCTAGAATTTGTTTTTACAATATGGGTATCAAAAGAAAGGTGTTAATGAGTTTTTTAAAAGGGAGTAATCCTTAGTTCCATAGGTGGACGCCGTTTCGAGATATCGCCATAAAGGTGGACCAGGGGTGACTCTAGAATGTGTTTGTACGATACGGGTATCAAATTAAAGGTATTAATGAGGGTTTTAAAAGGGAGTGGTGGTTGTTGTATAGGTGGTCGCATTTTCGAGATATCGCCATAAAGGTGGACCAGGGGTGACCCTAGAATTTGTTTGTACAATATGGGTATCAAAAGAAAGGTGTTAATGAGTTTTTTAAAAGGGAGTAATCCTTAGTTCCATAGGTGGACGCCGTTTCGAGATATCGCCATAAAGGTGGGCCAGGGGTGACTCTAGAATTCATTTGTGCAATATGGGTATCAAACGAAAGGAGTTAATGAGTATTTTAAAAGGGAGTGGGCCTTAGTTCTATAGGTGGACGCCTTTTAGAGGTATCGCAATAAAGGTGGACCAGGGGTGACTCTAGAATGTGTTTGTACGATATGGGTATCAAATTAAAGGTATTAATGAGGGTTTTAAAAGGGAGTGGTGGTTGTTGTATAGGTGGTCGCATTTTCGAGATATCGCCATAAAGGTGGACCAGGGGTGACCCTAGAATTTGTTTGTACAATATGGGTATCAAACGAAAGGAGTTAATGAGTATTTTAAAAGGGAGTGGGCCTTAGTTCTATAGGTGGACGCCTTTTCGAGGTATCGCAATAAAGGTGGAGCAGGGGTGACTCTAGACTTTGTTTGTACGATATGGGTATCAAATGAAAGGTGTTAATGAGTATTTTTAAAAGGGAGTGGGCCTTCGTTCTACAGGTGTTCGCCTTTTCGAGATATCGCCATAAAGGTGGACCAGGGGTGACTTTAGAATATGTTTGTACGATATGGGTATCAAATGAAAGGTGTTAATGAGTATTTTAAAAGGGCGTGTGGCTTAGTTCTATAGGTGGACGCCTTTTCGAGATATCGCCATAAAGGTGGACCAGGGGTAACTCTAGAATGAGTTTGTACGATATGGGTATCAAATTAAAGGTATTAATGAGAGTTTTAAAAGGGAGTGGTTGTAGTTTTATATGTGAAGGCGTTTTCCAGATATCGACCAAAATGTGGACCAGGGTGACCCAGAACATCATCTGTTGGATACCACTAATTTATTTATATATTTAATACCTGCCAAGATTTTAAGGGTTTTTTATTTCGCCCTGCAGAACTTTTTCATTTTCTTCTACTTAATATGGTAGGTGTCACAACCATTTTATAAAGTTTTTTCTAAAGTTATATTTCGCGTCAATAAAACAATCCAATTACCTTACCATGTTTCATCCCTTTTTTCGTATTTGGTATAGAATTATGGCATTTTTTTCATTTTTCGTAATTTTCGATATCGAAAAAGTGGGCGTGGTCATAGTCGGATTTCGTTCATTTTTCATACCAAGATAAAGTGAGTTCAAGTAAGCACGTGAACTAAGTTCATTAAAGATATGTCGATTTTTGCTCAAGTTATCGTGTTAACGGCCATGCGGAAGGACAGACGGACGACTGTGTATAAAAACTGGGCGTGGCATCAACCGATTCCGCCCATTACAGAAAACAGTTAACGTCATAAAATCTATGCCCCTACCAAATTTCAAAAGGATTGGTTAATTTTTGTTCGACTTATGGCGTTAAAAGTATCCTAGACAAATTAAATGAAAAAGGGCGGAGCCACGCCCATTTTGAAATTTTCTTTTATTTTTGTATTTTGTTGCACCACATCATTACTGGAGTTGAATGTTGACATAATTTACTTATATACTGTAAAGATATTAAATTTTTTGTTAAAATTTTACTTTAAAAAAATTTTTTTTTAAGTGGGCGTGGCCCTTCTCGGATTTTGCTAATTTTTATTAAGCGTAGATATAGTAATAGGAGTAACGTTCCTGCCAAATTTCATCATGATATCTTCAACGACTGCCAAATTACAGCTTGCAAAATTTTAAATTACCTTCTTTTAAAAGTGGGCGGTGCCACGCCCATTGTCCAAAATTTTACTAATTTTCTATTCTGCGGCATGAGTTCAACTCATCTACCAAGTATCGTCGCTTTATCTGTCTTTTGTAATGAATTATCGCACTTTTTCGGTTTTTCGAAATTTCGATATCGAAAAAGTGGGCGCGGTTATAGTCCGATATCGTTCATTTTAAATAGCGATCTGAGATGAGTGCTCAGGAACCTACATACCAAATTTCATCAAGATACCTCAAAATTTACTCAAGTTATCGTGTTAACGGACGGACGGACGGACGGACATGGCTCAATCAATTTTTTTTCGATCCTGATTATTTTGATATATGGAAGTCTATATCTATCTCGATTCTTTATATATGTACCACCAACCGTTATCCAATCAAACTTAATATACTCTGTGAGCTCTGCTCAACTGAGTATAATTAATATTGATTTGTAGCCTCATTTTCTGTGGATACATTTGAAAAAAAAAGAGCAATTCATGGCACTTCAATTTCTTAACCGCGAGTAGAAAACAAACCTTTCTTCCATTTTCTGGCCATTCGCCACAGCCCCTCTCCCTGTCAGCAATTATTTGACACGTAGAGTATGGCAATGGAGGAATAGAAAGATATTTCACCTGTGTGGAATTCACAATGCTTAGGCACAGCACTGAAAAAAAATTTTAAATCAAAATTGATTCACAAATAAATTAAATAAATAAATAAATAATTAAAAATATATAAAATAGATAACTGACCGCAGATCTGAAATATATGGGCATATGTATGACCAAAGTATTAGTAAAACTGTACCAACAAAAGATATTGTTATCATATGATAATAGTAAATTATCCTCAAGGGAAGTCAGTAACTAGTGATACAAATTTCTGGTTCGGAACTAGACTAGGCAGTTATAAAATCGACAGTTTGGATTTTTATATTTCATATTTAACATATATTTAAAAATAGGCCACCAAAAAAAAACGGACCAACAAAATATTACCAAGAAAGAACTAGATATCAGCTGCAAAATTTTACACTAGCTCTTAACTGTCCAAAAAGTACCAATAAAGAACTAGCTCTAAAGTGGAAATTTGTATATAGTTGCGGGGACAAATTCCACCGCTTAGGGCATAGCAATGTTAAATTCGCCAGTTGAAAGTATCTAAAAGAGATGGATGGCGAACTATTAGTGGTCAGAATGCAGTAGAAGTGCACTAGTTTTCAACTAGATATTCTCTTATGGGGTAGTTTCTTTGATTTTGTATTTTATTCGGTATACTATTTTCCGTGGTTATGAGACATTTTTTGACTGAAAGAGAGGGAAACCATTACTTGTTAAACATTTTATTAAATTCAGGTGGTATTTCATCACCTCAAACCAATTTAAAACAAACCGCACGGAGCCTTCTAATTAAGCTTTTCGAAAGTTATTAAACTCAATTTACATTGGAAAATTTGCGGAAATCTCCAAATTTACTTTTAGTATGACTATTGAAAACCAAACTCCGACGATATACATATATAAAACTTGTTCCTACAAAAACTGAGGCTATAGGTAAATATAATTTTCGTAATTTTCAGATATAAAGATATTTTCAGATAAAGAATCGCAAAAGCTTTAAAACACACTTAATAATTATTCTCACAAGACTCATAAATTATGGTAAATATGACTTGAAAAAGACTAATTACTGATTAGAAATATAGGTTAAAAGAGGCTCACCAAGTGTAGTCTCGCGTAGCGTGCCCACCCAGCATTTTTTGAAATTATTAATCATATTAGAGTCTTTTTCGAGTCTCCAGCATGATCAAAATAAGCATATATACGCTAATTTTCTGATCAGAAAAGACTCCCTCGTCGGGAGAAAAATAGTACCCTACGCGCGACTACACTTGGTGAGCCTCTTTTAACCTATATTCTAATCAGTATTTAGTCTTTTTCGAGTCATATTTACCATCATTTATGAGTCTTGTGGGAATAATTTTTAAGTGTGTTTTAAAGCTTTTGCGATTCTTTCTCGAGACATTTAAGAGTCTATTGGAATCTTATTTTAATATTTTTTTCTTTGTGATCGCTTTACATTTTGTTGATGCTTTTTCAATAAATCATATTTCACTTATAAGAGGGAGTCGATTTCGAGCCTTCTTTTGATCACAGAATTGATTAAACTGTAGTAAAGTAAAGGAGTCGAAAATGTCTCATTATGGTGATTTATACTTTAATCAATCTTCCATATGCTATGTGGGTGGGTACATACAATGTTGTACATGTATTGTGATTTTATTTATATATATAAAATTTTTGAAAAGCACTGCAATTGATTAACATTGCCATTGCTAGTTTTCTGTTCGCTGCTGTATATGCACAGGTATGTAGGCAACATTCCCTGTATGAAAATTAAATTACAATTAGTAAAAACTCTAGGAAATACATTTATATTGTTTATCAATTTTAATATCCAAAATCATAAATGAATTGGAAGTTATTTCGGATGTAAGCCCGAAAATCGTGTTAAGTTAGTCATTTTATGTTTAAAAATACAATCGACCTAATCAAGGTTCCATTACAAATAAATGTTACTTCAACACAGGGTAGATTGCCATATATACATAAGTTGGAATTAGCAAGTGAACTTTTTGTTAAGCTTGGGTGGAGTATAAATTGATGGGTTTAGAAATACATACATATCTATGGTTATCATCGCCCAAGCGCTAATATCAGTCAGCCGCACTATGCAAATACGAATGTAAAGCGCGGCTTCTGAGGCGTACTTATGTATTTGACACCAGATAAATTCACATTTGCTTGAGACTGGTTGCAATTAAATGCACATGTTACTGCAATTTATTTACTTATTTCGTTTTTATACTCAGTTTAGCAGAGCTCACAGAGTATATTAAGTTTGATTGGATAACGTTTGGTTGTACAGGTTAAAGGAATCGAGATAGATATAGACTTATATATACCAAAATCATCAGTCCGTCCGTCGTTAACACGATAACTTGAGTAAATTTGGAGGTATTTTGATGCAATTTGGTGTATAGGTTCCTGAGCACTCATCTCAGATCGCTATTTAAAACGAACGATATCGGACCATAACCACGCCCACTTTTTCGATATCGAAAATTTCGAAAAAACGGAAAAAAGTGCAATAATTCATTACCAAAGACAGATAAAGCGATAAAATTTAGTAGGTGAGTTGAACTTATGACGCAGAATAGAAAATTAGTAAAATTTTGGACAATGGGCGTGGCACCGCCCACTTTTAAAAGAAGGTAATTAAAATTTTTGCAAGCTGTAATTTGGCAGTTGTTGAAGATATCATGATGAAATTTGGCACGAACGTTACTCCTATTACTATATGTACACTTAATACAAATTAGCAAAATCGGAGAAGGACCACGCCCACTTTAAAAAAAAATTTTTAAGTAAAATTTTAACAAAAAATTTAATATCTTTAGAGTACCTATATAAGTAAATTATGTCAACATCCAACTCCAGTAATGATATGGTGTAACAAAATACAAAAATAAAATAAAATTTCAAAATGGGCGTGGCTCCGCCCTTTTCATTTAATTTGTATAGGATACTTTTAACGCCATAAGTCGAACACAAAATTTACGAATCCTTTTGAAATATTTTAAGGGCATAGATTTTATGACGTTAACTGTTTTCTGTGAAAATGGGCGAAATCGGTTGAAGCCACGCCCAGTTTTTATACACAGTCGTCCGTCTGTCCTTCCGCATGGCCGTTAACACGATAACTAGAGCAAAAATCGACACATCTTTACTGAACTTAGCTCACGTACTTATCTGAACGCACTTTATTTTGGTATAAAAATGAACGAAATCCGACTATGACCACGCCCACTTTTTCGATATCGCAAATTACGAAAAATAAAAAATGCCATTAATTCTATACCAAATACGAAAAAGGGGATGAAACATGATAATTGGATTGGTTTATTGACGCGAAATATAACTTTAGAAAAAACTTTGTAAAATGTTGTGACACCTCACCATATTAAGTAGAAGAAAATGAAAAAGTTCTGCAGGGCGAAATAAAAAAACCCTTGAAATCTTGGTAGGTATACATATATAAATTAAATTAGCGGTATCCAACAGATGATGTTCTGGGTCACCCTGGTCCACATTTTGGGTCGATAATCTGGAAAACGCCTTCACATACAAAACTCACCACCACCAGCTCTCTTTAAAAACTCTCATTAATACCTTTAATTTGATACCCATTATCGTACAAAAAATTCTAGGGTCACTACTTGTCCACCTTTGTGGCGATATATCGAAACGGCGTCCACCTATGGAACTAAGGATCACTCCCTTTTAAAATACTCATTAACACCTTTCATTTGATACCCATATCGTACAAACAAATTCTAGAGTCAACCCTGATCCACCTTTATGGCGATATCCCTAAATGGCGTCCACCTAGAGAACTATAGCCCACTCTCTCATAAAATACTCTTTAATGCCTTTCATTTGATACACATGTCAAACAAACACATTCCAGGGTTTCCCTCGGTTCCTTTTCCTACATGGTTATTTTCCTTATGTTGTCACGATAGCTCTCAACTGAGTATGTAATGTTCGGTTACACCCGAACTTAACCTTCCTTACTTGTTTTTTCTTGTTTTCTCACACTTGCTCTTCGTATTAGCCCACACGTTGGCAGTGAAGTTTTTCATATGGATGTTGGTAAGTACGTATGTATGTATGTGATGTTCGCAGTAATGAGTTTTCGCTTTTGTTTCACAAAGGTTTTTCCATTGTACGCACAACTTCATTTAAATTTTTAAAGGCGAGGTAACAACTAACTATGGTAAGGTTTACTTTTTTAATGTTATTTATACTTAATATCAGAATATCAGAATGCAGCGAGTGCATAAGGTGGAAGTATACAGGGGACCCAAAATTTTGTCACACTATAATCATTGAAGTGGTTATAAGTTCTATAGACCATACGACCGATGTCCTTATATTACTCCAACAGCGATCGTCCGACCATATTTTACATAAGACTTTCCCTTTATGTGTCGGAATAGCTTGGCGGCTAGTCTATAAATACGTTTTTTGACGTACTCTATCGCTGCCGCTACAAAACTTGCCACATAAATGAACGGTCAGCGGTAAAAAGGAGGTTTGTATTAAGAGTGAATGAAGAGAAACTTATAATGACATTTAGAGACTTTGCAAACATTTTAGAATCACTTCGGGAAAATTTTCAGAATCCATTCGAGAAATTTTCGAACAGTTTCATGACCACTTAGGTAATGTTTTTGTGATCATTTCTGATTGATTTCTGACTGGTTTTTGGGCGCTCCTTACCCTGAACTACTATTTCTTCCACGAAAGATATTTGCTCCCTTTTGCTGAAAAAAACTTCCATTTCACCATGTCAGACATTATTTCAAAATATTCTCGATATGATTCCAAAATTAAGAAATTGCCGCAAAATTATTCCGGAAATAGTCTCGAAATGATTCCAGAAATAGTCCTGAAGTGATCCTGTAACAGTCCCAAGATTGTTTCGGTGTATGGGAAAAAAAGCACATTCCATTAAAAAAAGCAAGGCCCATTTCAAACTTTATTAGAAAATAGTATCGAATCGATTATGAAGGTTTTCCAGAAATTATGCCTAATAAATTCTGAAATTGGTCCTGAAATAATTATTCCCGAAATAATTCTGTAACAGTCCTTAAATCGATTCGGATGCTTATGAAAACAAAACCACAGGCCTCCTTAGGTTCATATCAATGTTTTTTCACAGTACTAAAATAGTTTCGAAAACAGTCCCAGAATCATTAGAAAATGAACAAGAAGTGATACTTTAACTCTCCGGAAGTTGTCGCTGGTGATATCTAAAATAGTCCCACAATTGATCCTGAAATTGCCTCAACATTGCACCGATATAATTTTGAAACGACCTTTTAAATAATCCTGAAGTCATATCGACATGTTAGCGACATTCCCTTCATATCTGATCGAAGTCAATTTGTTACGCATGGATGAAGGTGGCTTACATACATAGCTCAATATTACGGCCGACGCTTATATAATAGTCAATACAAAATTTTTCGATGGACATTTTTTTTACTTATAGTCAGTTGATAAGTAATACAGACTATCTACGACAGTACAAAAGCAGTAAGTTTTTTTCAAAGAAAATAGATTATACAAATTTTACTTCTTTTCTGTAGTTTTGAATTGTTGTATCTTAGTACAGGTCATTATTTACCTTTGCACTTTTTTGTTAAAAAGTAACACGACATGGCCTAATCGGACGGACCTGTCTGTTATCTCGTACGCTGGCTATGTTTGCATGAATGTATGCCTAAAAAGTTTTTTTTAATTCCACCAATTAATTCACGCTTGAATTTGTTTAAGATACATATATATATGTATATTTTACTTAGTTTTTCGTTTAATTCTCGTTTGTTCGAGTTTTGTAATTAAAATTTTTTGTATTTCTTTACTTTTATCTTATCACATAGTGGCACATTGATAAAGAAAGCATTGTTTTTGTTTTCGTGCACGGTTGTGGCTTTAAGAACTCACTTGCGGCTATTTAGGTAATAATTTAAAAAAACTATTTTTTACTTTTATGTTATAACTTTTTTGTTGCTAAAATTTTTTATATATATATTTTCATTCATTAGTTCGTACAGCACTTATTTTTTTTACTTAAATGCCTGCACAAAATTTAATTTATTTCGTTCGATTATTAAACACTTTTACCCAAGACAATAAGTGTCAATGAAAATTGTATTGTTTTGCCTGTAACCCTCGCACACCAACTGATCGTGGCTGGGCTGTGAATTTATTACGTTTGCTCGCTGGCGCTTAGTTTCATTCTCGTTGAGAGTAAACTTATGCAGGGGTTCACAAACATTTTGGTTTATCTATGTTTGCGCTTACTGATTTTCATATATCCAGCTAAGCGCAGTATCAGTATCATAAGAAAATATTTATTGCGAAACTACCGGTCAGGCAAATTTTGTTCTGCCTGCACATTGGCCTTCATGTATATTATAATTTTCTGCACTCCTCTGCGAGCTCACTCCTCTCATTCCTAAACTCAGTTGAGCAGAGCTCACAGGGTATATTAACTTTCATTGGATAAACGGCTGGTGGTACAGGTATAAAGGAATCGAGATAGATATAGGCTTCCATATATCAAAATCATCAGTATCGAAAAAAAATTTTATTGAGCCATGTCCGTCCGTTAACACGATAACTTGAGTAAGTTTTGAGGTATCTTGATGAAATTTGGTATGTAGGTTCCTGGACACTCATCTCAGATCGCTATTTAAAATGAAAGATATCGGACAATAACCACGCCCACTTTTTCGATATCGAAAATATCGAAAACCGAAAAAGTGCGATAATTCATTACCAAAGACGGATAAAGCGATGAAACTTGGTAGGTGAGTTGAACTTATGACGTAGAATAGAAAATTAGTAAAATTTTGGACAACGGGCGTGGCACCACCCACTAGAAGGTAATTTAAAAGTTTTGCAAGCTATAATTTGGCAGGAACGTTACTCCTATTACTATATGTATGCTTAATAAAAATTAGCAAAATCGGGAGAACGACCACGCCCACTTTAAAAAAAAATTTAAGTCAAATTTAACAAGTAAGGAAGGTTAAGTTCGGGTGTAACCGAACTTTACATACTCAGTTGAGAGCTATGGTGACAACATAAGGGAAAATAACCATGTAGGAAAATGAACCGAGGGAAGCCCTTGAATGTGTTTGTATGACATGTGTATCAAATGAAAGGCATTAAAGAGTATTTTATGAGGGAGTGGGCCATAGTTCTATAGGTGAACGCCATTTAGGTGGATCAGGGTTGACTCTAGATGCGTTTGTACGATATGGGTATCAAATTAAAGGTGTTAATGAGTATTTTAAAATGGAGTAATCCTTAGTTCCATAGGTGGACGCCGTTTCGAGATATCGCCACAAAGGTGGACAGGGGTGACCCTAGAATTTGTTTGTACAATATGGCATCAAAAGAAAGGTGTTAATGAGTATTTTAAAAGGGAGTAATCCTTAGTCCCATAGGTGGACGCCGTTTCGAGATATCGCCATAAAGGTGAACCAGGGGTGACCCTAGAATTTGTTTGTTCAATATGGGCATCAAACGAAAGGTGTTAATAAGTATTTTAAAAGGGAGTGGGCCTTAGTTCTATAGGTGGACGCCATTTAGGGATATAGCCATAAAGGTGGATCAGGGTTGACTCTAGAATGCGTTTGTACGATATGGGTATCAAATGAAAGGTGTTAATGAGTATTTTAAAAGGGAGTAATCCTTAGTTCCATAGGTGGACGCCGTTTCGAGATATCGCCATTAAGGTGGACCAGGGGTGACCCTAGAATTTGTTTGTACAATATGGGTATCAAAAGAAAGGTGTTAATAAGTATTTTAAAAGGGAGTAATCCTTAGTCCCATAGGTGGACGCCGTTTAGAGATATCGCCATAAAGGTGAACCAGGGGTGACCCTAGAATTTGTTTGTTCAATATGGGCATCAAACGAAAGGTGTTAATAAGTATTTTAAAAGGGAGTGGGCCTTAGTTCTATAGGTGGACGCCGTTTCGAAATATCGCCATAAAGGTGGGCCAGGGGTGGCTCTAGAATGTGTTTGTACAATATGGGCATCAAAAGAAAGGTGTTAATGAGTATTTTAAAGGGAGTGGGCCTTAGTTCTATAGGTGGACGCCGTTTCGAAATATCGCCATAAAGGTGGACCAGGGGTGACTCTAGAATGTGTTTGTACGATATGGGTATCAAATTAAAGGTATTAATGAGGGTTTTAAAAGGGAGTGTTGGTTGTTGTATAGGTGGTCGCATTTTCGAAATATCGCCATAAAGGTGGACCAGGGGTGACTCTAGAATTTGTTTGTACAATATGGGCATCAAAAGAAAGGTGTAATGAGTATTTTAAAAGGGAGTAACCCTTAGTTCCATAGGTGGACGCCGTTTCGAGATATCGCCATAAAGGTGGGCCTGGGGTGACTCTAGAATTCGTTTGTGCAATATGGGTATCAAACGAAAGGAGTTAATGAGTATTTTAAAAGGGAGTGGGCCTTAGTTCTATAGGTGGACGCCTTTTCGAGATATCGCCATAAAGGTGGACCAGGGGTGAATCTAGAATAAGTTTGTACGATATGGGTATCAAATTAAAGGTATTAATGAGAGCTTTAAAATGGAGTGGTGGTAGTTGTATATGTGAAGGCGTTTTCCAGATATCGACCAAAATGTGGACCAGGGTGACCCAGAACATTATCTGTTGGATACCGCTAATTTATTTATATATGTAATACCTGCCAAAATTTTAAGGGTTTTTTATTTCGCCCTGCAGAACTTTTTCATTTTCTTCTACTTAATATGGTAGGTGTCACAACCATTTTATAAAGTTTTTTCTAAAGTTATATTTCGCTTCAATAAAACAATCCAATTACCTTACCATGTTTCATCCCTTTTTTCGTATTTGGTATAGAATATTGGCATTTTTTTCATTTTTCGTAATTTTCGATATCGAAAAAGTGGGCGTGGTCATAGTCGGATTTCGTTCATTTTTCATACCAAAATAAAGTGAGTTCAAGTAAGTACGTGAACTAAGTTCATTAAAGATATGTCGATTTTTGCTCAAGTTATCGTGTTAACGGCCATGCGGAAGGACAGACGGACGACTGTGTATAAAAACTGGGCGTGGCATCAACCGATTCCGCCCATTTTCACAGAAAACAGTTATCGTCATAAAATCTATCCCCCTACCAAATTTCAAAAGTATTGGTTAATTTTTATTCGACTTATGGCATTAAAAGTATCCTAGACAAATTAAATGAAAAAGGGCGGAGCCACGCCCATTTTGAAATTTTCTTTTAGTTTTGTATTTTGTTGCACCATGTCATTACTGGAGTTGAATGTTGACATAATTTACTTATATACTGTAAAGATATTAAATTTTCTTGTTAAAATTTTACTTTAAAAAAAATTTTTTTAAAAGTGGGCGTGGTCCTTCTACGATTTTGCAAATTTTTATTAGGCGTACATATAGTAATAGGAGTAACGTCCCTGCCAAATTTCATCATGATATCTTCAACGACTGACAAATTACAGCTTGCAAAACTTATAAATTACCTTCTTTTAAAAGTGGGCGGTGCCACGCCCATTGTCCAAAATTTTACTAATTTTCTATTCTGCGCCATAAGTTCAACTCATCTACCAAGTTTCGTCGCTTATCTGTCTTTGGTAATGAATTATCGCACTTTTTCGGTTTTACGAAATTTTCGATATCGAAAAAGTGGGCGTGGTTATAGTCCGATATCGTTCATTTTAAATAGCGATCTGAGATGAGTGCTCAGGAACCTACGTACCAAATTTCATCAAGTTACCTCAAAATTTACTCAAGTTATCGTGTTAACGGACGGACGGACGGACGGACGGACATGGCTCAATCAAATTTTTTTTCGATCCTGATTATTTTGATATATGGAAGTCTATATCTATCTCGATTCCTTTATATATGTACAACCAACCGTTATCCAATCAAACTTAATATACTCTGTGAGCTCTGCTCAACTGAGTATAAAAAAGTTGATTTTCTCTGAGATAAGACCTTGAAAAGTCAACGGTACATATATGCAACGTTGGTCACTACTATAGCAATTGTCTTTATCTGCTTCGTTTGTCTTTATTTAAGTGCTTTTTGCGCACAGAAGAGATCCTTGAGCTGCTAGAGGGCCAAGGCGATGAAGAACGTGACATCGAGAAGGTATTTTTAGAAGCACCGTATGAAGAAAATTTTTCAGAAGAGGAATCCTCAAATGAAGATGAAGGAGGAACATTGAGAAATTTATCTAGGAGGCAGAAAATGACTAATTGTGAAGTTATATATGCAGGAGCGATTGACGATGACGAGGAAGATAACCCTATAAATGAAGAAGAGTTGGCAAAATACATCAGGGATGTGGTGGATCACTCATTGTCAAATGTGGAAACATATCTTCTTGAAACTCCTCCTCGTTTGCAGAAAGGATTGCCTACAACATCTTTTATAAGAACAACACATAGACGCCTCAATCTTCTCAATGCACTGCATCACATCCTATTCCAGGGTCAACAAACTCTCATAAAGCTACACTTTCTTCTGTAGAAATGGCGACAAGTTCACAAAAAGTGACATCTCCTGTTGATACTGTGACAAAATCACCTGAATTAACTCCGCTAAAACTACCTGAGTCATATGTGCGGCTAACTCCACCGAAGCTGTCTCTTCGTTCTCCACCGATAGTCACAGAATCTCCAACAAAACGGCAAAAGAGAATTCACCAGCTCCTGTCGCTTCAAAGAAGCAAACAAGGTCACGAGCGATTATGAACAATGAGTTTAATTGGGTTGCACAAGAAGAACATGCCAGGCCGCTGAACACATTCCCGATTTGGTATATCCAGCGGCATATGATATTGCACCTTACAAATTTTTGAAAAATTCTTCGGTGATGAAGTTATAAATATGTTGTGTGATCAAACTATAAATATGCTGTGTTCAAAGATCAAAACAAGGCAGACCAGCAATTACATCCCAAGAAATGCGGGTATTGCTGGGGATTCTCATTTTAACTGGATATCGCCCTGCTCCTGCCAAAAGGGATTACTGGTCTGTGGAAGATGACATAGGTAGTGTTATGGTTCAAAATGCCATGAGACGCAATCGTTTCGAAACTATATACATCAACCTCATTTGCGGACATATCTCAGTATGAGAAAGACAAAATATGGAAGCTTCGTCCACTCAGCGACAAGCTGAAAACACGATTCCGAGAGAACTTTGTACCAGAGCAACATCTTTCCTATGAAGAAAGCATGGTGGAATATTTCGGCCACCATAGTTGCAAGCAGTTCATAAAAGGAAAGCCTGTGTGATTCGGTTATAAAATGTGGTCGCTAAATACACCTCAAGGTTACTTGATAAATTTTGAGATGTACCAAGGTTCAAATCCAAAGATCAACCCAGAATATATCGAAAAGTGTCCGAAACCAACGGCACCACTCTTTTGTATGCTGGACGAGTTTGGTGAAGAGGTCAAACAGTATCCTTTCTCGATCCATTTCGACAATTTGTTCACAAATGTAAACGTTCTCTTAGGATTGAAACAAAGAGGCTACGAAGGTACAGGAACTATTCGTGTTAACTATATTCCGAAATTTTGCATTCTTCCATTCAAAAAGGAACTTATCAAGATGAAAGTTGCACATGGGTGGACAGACGGAGTGAAATTGGAGAAGGCGAATATTTACTTCACTAAATGGAATGACAATTCTATTGTAACAATTGCGTCTACAATATATGGCATTTATCCTATATCGGCAGTCCCAAGATACTCCCGTGAAGTCCATAAAAAAATAGATGTTCCACGGCCTTTGGCAATTAGTCGTTACAATAGCTTCATCGGTGGGACAGATCGAATGGACCAAAACGTATCTACTTATCGCATATCAGCCAGGGTAAGAAAGTGGTGGTCATCAATTTTTACTTGGCTTGTTGACGTCTCTATGCAGAATGCTTGGATTCTTTGTCGAAAAGATAGTGGAAATATGTGTCAACTTCAATTTCGCCAATCCACTGCCATATATTATTGCAGAACTCAAGGTGTTGAAAAACCACCTGGCGATTACCGTCGACCTAAATTGATACCGAATATACAAATTCACGATATGACTGCCAGGTGCATTTCATAGCAAAAATTTCACTAGGAAAGAGACGAAGATATCAAGGCTCTAATTGCAAATCTAGCGTTACAACTGAATGTGAAAATGTAATGTTGGATTATGCGTTGATTGCTTTCAAAAGTATCACTTTTTGTTTACTTGTAAGCCAAGTACTTGTTATTTAACCGTTTATCTTTTTATGTAACTTTACTTAAATAAAAATCAGCAGTCATATATTTTATATGTAAGATGAATTATTTTGTGCTCCTTAAAATTTTATAAGAATAAAAGTGCTACTTATTTTCAAAATTAAAAAAGTATATATAATTTTTGCAATTCGTATGGAAGTGACCAACGTTACATATGTGTAACAGTCCACTCTGTCTCAGCCCCACCCAAAAAAAAATTTTTTTTTCTATCACTTTAAGTGGCTAAATATAAGCAATACACAAAATTTCAACAAAATCCATCTATGTTAAGGTTTCTGTCAGTAATGGGTTAACACGGATTTTGCCTCATACTTAAGATAAAGATATATGTACGTATGAGAAGGGTTTGAAACATCACTTAGCCTTATACTCAAACATCTGTTGTTTATTAGCGAAACTTTAAAAAAGCGCCGGCATTGCTAATTTTGATTTTCACCCTTCATCATTTAATACACGAGTCTCTTGGTTCGACACCTCTTAAAGCGGCCATATCCCCAACTAGCCCAGTGGAGTGAATAACATTGATTATAGGCTACCAACCAAGTTTAAATATAACCTACACGTTACGGCTCCTGTTACATACGTCAATACGTATGCACATATATTCACCAGGTGACCGGGTTTGCTACTACCCTAACGTAAAGGACAGTAGAACTAGTTTGAAAACTGAAGCTACGTGGTTATTTAAAATGAATTCTTGTATTAAAAGGCACGAACACAAAATTTGGACTGAGTTTAACATTAACATCTTTCAACTTAGAATCGGTCGACTTTCATTCTTAAATATCGTTTTGGTCTACATTTAAAAACAAATTTATACAGGGTCTTTTAAAATTTTAAATTATGTAGGATTATACTATTGTAATGAATTTACTGCAATTCCCCTTATTTGAAATTTTCTGCTAACATTCGAATCACTAAACTGTTGAATAAATAACTCCAATATTTAATAATGCAAAATGGCCTTAATTAGACTACTTGAAAATAGCACTTATAATTGGCAACTGATAGCTAGCTTAAACGAAACTGAATTTCAAAATAATACTGCTATTGCTCGCTAGATAGCATCTTAAATCCAACTGATTGTAGCGCCTCTACGGTTGCTGCGTTTTATACTCTTTTATTTCCCCGTTGCATCTTCTAGGCGCTTACAGAATTCACTTAGTTACTGCTATAAAATTATAACTACAGATGTACGTGTATAGCTTCTCATATGCGCGTGTATTTGTGAGCGACACTTCCACAATTATAATTGCACCCTTTTCGGAGCATCTCAGATAAGATATCTGCATGTGTTTGTGCATTGCTTCTCCGCTGCGTGTACGTACATATGTGTAGACATAATGATTTAATTATTGATGTGCATACAGTCACTGCTTAGTATCGGCTTAGAGATGGCAGTACCCCTTAGTGTTGCTAATAATCGTAACACTGCCCTCCATCTAAGTCTGATCGTCCCGATCAGACAAACCTCTCGATCTAAACGCTGCTAGCATCTCAAAAAGAACCACCCTTCTATTTCGTGATTTCCCAATGGTTTGTATGCGGTAGATGGAATTACTGATCTTCTTCACAACTTTGTACGGGCCTTCCCAACTGCACCGATATTTGGATGGAACACCTTTCCGCCGGTGAGACTTGTATAGCAGTACCAAATCTCCCTCCCGGAAACCTTCCGAATTATTTTCCTTGTCGTACCTGTGTTTCATCTTACTACTCATTACCCTGGACCGTTCCTTCACACTCTGTTGTTTGGCCAATGAACTACTTTGTAGTACTTGCGCTTGACGGATTGGCTTCGCATAGTCAGTATCGTTCCCACGTTTCACAACATTAGTGCGCCCCGGCTTGAAACTACCCTCACATTCTTTCTGGAAAATTCTTTCCTTCGTTTTAGTGGGTCAGTTCGGGTTTGCCAATGCCAGTGTTTCTCTCGCAGGTATCTTTGATTTTGCTTTTTGGCCCATTCCAACAACTTTTACTTTTTATCTTCGTGGTCTTTGTCGACTCTTCTCCTCCAGTACTCGATTACTACTGAACCCCTTTTCCAAACTGAAGCTAAGTGGCACATCCTGGTTCTTCTAGTGCATAATTTTCTCCGCATATCGATCCTGATGTCATGGTCGACTAAGAAGTCCACTCCCAATATGACTTCATCAATAATCTCTGCCACAATGAATTTGTGTTGAACCATGACCTTTCCAATTAATACCTCACATACCACTTCTCCTTGGACTGGGTTATACTCGCCAGTGACCGTACGCAACCTTGCTCCAGGTAACGGTTTTACTCTCCTGTTTACCAAGTCAGATCGAATTAAGGAATGAGATGCGCCCGTATCTACAGTCAGTACACGTTCTTTGCCATCCACATTCCCTCTGACGGTAAGACTGATTGATTTCCTCCCAATTTGCGACACAGATATCACAGGACATTCAATAGCTGGAGACAGCTCTCGATCTCTACATCTTACTCGCTCTTGCTCATCCCCTCCAGCTTTGTTATTAAAACCACTCATGCTGTTACAACCTCTAGGATCAAGATCGCAAAGACGTGCAATGTGACCCGGCTTCCCGCATTTGAAGCATTTGATAACTCTTTCACTTCGCTTTTGCGATCCTTTCAGCGCCTCCAATATTGCGTCTACCCACTCTGGCCTTTCTACTTCCACACGGCGTGCTTTGAAAACTGGCTTTCACAGAAGCGACGCTGTTTCCTGAATCAGAGCATGTGATACCATTTCTGCGAATGTTGGCTTTGAGTTTGCGTATTTAGCTCGCTCTGTTTCGACGTTCCGTATGCCATTTATAAAGCTCTGAATCTTTACCCTTTCAGTGTATTCCACGCGTCTGCACTCGCTAAATGTGCCAGCCTTTCAACATCCGACGCAAACTCTTGCAATGTCTCACCAGGCTTCTGGAAGCGTTTCAGTAAATCCATTTGGTATATCTGTCTCCTATGCTCAGTTCCGTATCGTCTCTCTAGAGCACCCATCAATGCTTCGTAACAGTTCGGTTCGCCCTCTGGAATGTTTTGTAAAATCTCAGCTGCAGGCCCTTTCAATGCCATGAGTAGTGCAGCAACTTTATCTTCAGCATTCCAGTTGTTCACTGTTGCGGTCTTCTCAAATTGTAGCTTAAGGACCTGGAAAGGAACAGAGCCGCCAAAAGATGTAGTTTTTACCTTGGGTTTGCAAATGATCTTCGTGGTTGTTGCTGTTATTGGCGTTTTTCACCGGTCATCCAAGACTGATGTTATAGTTGTTGTTGTTGCGCCCCAGCGCCGCCGGGGAAAAATGCTACGGTTGAGATTGCCAAATTCTTGTATTCAATCGTTGTTTTTGCTGTTCCCAAGGAAAAATAAAGAGTGAAGTGTGCTGTAAAAAATTCAAAAGTAAAAGTGTGTGTTATTATTTATACAAAAGTTGCCGATAGATTCCATTTTTGCATTGTCAGATACTCATCTACATACATATATTTGTATGTAGGGTGTATATTTTGATGCAGGTTTTCTTTCGGCGTGCTTGGGAGATAGGCAAAGTTGGAGACCCAGCTGCCGTCAAGCATGCCCGTTTGCACTAAACGTATCGCGAACACTTTCGACGCGCAGAATGGCGGGATTTCGGTGACCAAGAAATGCCAACAACTCATTATCTAGTTGTAATAAGGACGATGACAAGTGGAGGACTGGGGCCAAGGACGCCAAAATGCATTAAGCGATGCGGGACTCGGGGAGAATAGCGTTCATTCTATGAACTTCGTGCTGGAAAAGCATACAAACGAAAACGGAGAAGGGTACGGAGCAGAGTAAATTAGAGGGCTCCGTCGCAGTACCGTGCAGCAATAAGAATTGTCCAACGCCTGGAAGCAGAGGTCGACCCAACAGAAGTGGTGATCGAGTGCTTGCAATGGGCTCCTGAGGCGGTAGAAGTAGGTCAAAGGCAGTTCAAAATGTTTGCTGCGAGAAAGCCTCGGTACTGATACCGGAACGAGGAGGAAGAAGCGTCGAATGGCAGAATGAAGAGGCAGCATTCGCTGAAGACGACAAGCCTGTTATCAGGAGACAGAAAGGACCCAGTCCCAGAGCCGCGAGGCTGGACAAATAGGCTTAAATCTGTAGGACAGATGGGCCCCAATAGCGAGGTAGCCACTACCTCGAAAGCTGCAAGTTAAAGGAATTTCGGAAGTAGGAGATCAGCCAAAGGGAGATAACGCTAAGACTCCCTCTTTCTCGGAGGTGCTAAAGGGAGATAACACTAAGACTCCGGCCTTTTCCCGAGAAGTTGAGTGATATGGTAAAATAGTCACTGAATGTTGATTATGTTGATCCTAGCAGTTCTTTCGGACAGATGGCTACTGCAAGGTGGAGAAATATAGAAAGAGCTTACTAGCTAATTGCTTTAGAGGATGCGATCACGAGGGGACAAACAGCCCAATGGTGCTGCCTGACAGATAAACCTCCAACACAGTAAAGTGGCGTCGAGCGAACTCCTACTAACTCTGGATGATGTTTCGCTTGCCGTGACGCTGATCCAGGAGCTTTAACCGATACCAAGATCGAATGGGCGGTGAAGACGTTTTCTAAGTTTAAATTGCCGGTGCTAGATGGTATATTTCCGGCCATGCTACAGTCACGAAATCTATGGACAGGGGCACGCCGCAGGGAGGGGTGATATCAATTCTGCTGTGGACGCTAGTAATGAACCAAATGCTCAGGTGATTCGATGAGGGACCCCTAAAACTTACGGCTTACGCAGATGACGTTGCAATTGTCATAAGTGGAAAGTGCCTTCCAACGATTGGCTCTTTGATGGATCCGAAACTTTGGGATATTCATACCTGGTCACCTAATGTCGCGTTGACAGCCAACGCGGAGAAGACGGATTTGGTCTTGTTTACAAAGAGGTACAAGGTCCCAAATTGGACCAGGCCTAAGTTAGGAGGGGTGCCCATACAGGAGAAACCTTGCACAAAATATTTAGGAATCATCGTATACAGTAAGCAGTCATGGAAGCTCAACGTAGAGAAGAGGGTGAAAAAGGCCTCAACGGAACTTTATGCATATAAAAGAATGCTGGTGTACGTGGGGTTATTACCCTATATTTCTCATTGGGCTTTTACACAAAAAACAACCTACCTCAAAAATTACCTGGTAGCAAAGAACATAGCGTTAAACAACTGCAAACAGGCTCAGTGCTTCGGTGCAGCTTGAGCGCCGACCATACGGCCGCAGTAGTTTAGCGTCATCAATTATAGGACGAAGAGACTAACTGAATCACTATCTGCGCTTCGAGGGAGTTCTTAAAGCCACAAAAGAGGTGGATGGTTGGCGCAACGGTGCTCAAATGACGGAAGAGGCAATACATGTGTACATAGATGGTTTCAAAGTATTAGAAGGATGGCAGGGCTGGACGCGGAGTTGTACCAGCCGGAACTTTGTAGGTCGATCCGTGGGCTTACGTAGCTGGGACACGGGCGAGAAAACCATGAGGGCGACAACCCGTTGTCCCCGCAAGCAAAGGGTGACCAGTGCCAAGGCAGCACCCCTTCAACTCAGCTAGTCAGGAGGAGTGACTGAGTTGCTTAATAAAGCAACCACTTTCTCTGACTAACCTGCGAGGAATGAAATGCCAACAGCAAATTCATTCTCTTTTATACTGCTTCTGCTATGATGCGAGTGAGAAATGGGGTCGTACTATTGTAACGCTACGTTACAGTCCCCCTCCCACTTCGTTTGACGGAAAGCTGCTGTGGGTAAAAGGAGTATCACGCCAGGCCTGGCCTAGCGGTTGTATGTGTGCCGTTATGCCGGCTTTGCCGGTGTGCATGCGTGCATCGTTTTATTAACATTTTTTTCCATAAAATTTACAGAGCCATTCAACTTATATCTAACAAAGTCAATTCCAAAAAAATGTTAACATATCAGGTTTAATTACAATTTCACTGTTCTTAAAACTAACAGAATATTTAATTTTAAAATAATGCAAAATTCATGAATATTATAAATAAGTTGCCATCCTTCTTCTTTTTCTTCCATCCTTGACACATTGGCGTTGTTCTCATCTACCTCGTGTTGTGATTGCATTATGACCATTAGGTATTCGGTAATATACGGGCCGAAAAAGCTTTGGTACCCTTTGAATTTGGACGCGGTCGACTGGCCACTGGTACTGCCCCTCCGTGTGCACCCGCTCTAACGTCGCTTTATTTCGCCGAAGTTTATGTCTGCTGAAGATGCTTTTATACCCTTTTTGCTGACTACATTTACTGCAAATGCCATTTGTGGAGTCTCCTAATGTGCGCTGGTCGCTCAGGAACGGTGAAAACGCTTTTCCGCCGAACTGCTTCCCATTGTCGGTGGGAAAGGTTTTCGGACAACCAAGTCGGTATAAGACCTTTTCTTGTAGCGCTTTGAGCACGCTTGCCGTTTTTGTTTGGCGCGCCGGGATTAGCTCGACCCAATTGTAGAATTTGTAGATCGTGGCGAGCAGGTAAGTGCTTCTTTGTTTTGAACGTGGTAGTGGTAGCACGAAGTCGGCGGTTACTATTTCCCATGGCTGCGGATATTGTATGATTGCCAATAATCTCACCGGGCTCTTCTCTATCGCCTTTTATTGTGAAAAATATGTCTGGTTCGGTGTTTTGTTACGGGCGGCGGGAGAGCGCATTGCATATCGCGTTCGGCGCTCCTTTTCGGTAATCTTCATTGACGTTGTGTGTTTATATAGCCGGGTAACGGGGGTAGAAGCGTTGCTTCAGCGGTCGGTTATGTTTACGGATGGTCGAATGTTCGGCTGCGGTAATTGGGCTAACGGTTTTACTCAATCGCTTCTGGTGGAGTTCCGGTTTTTGACCATTGTTCACGTTATCCCGGCTGGTCATTGCACATAGTGTGTATAGCTCGGCTGATCTCCTGGTCAAGGTGACTTCTAACGGCTTGCCATCTAGCGTGAGGGTGATTCCCCTTTCCCGTAGAAAGTCCATTCCTACGATCATCCGTTCTGCCAGGTTCGGGATGACGGACATCAATGTTTTAGTCGTTCGTCTTTGGTACGTAATTTTTGCTGGGTACGAATTCGAGCTATAAACACACGTCTGGTGGACGCTCCGCCTGTGAAGATGTGGTTTGGTGTTGTTCCTCTCCAGGTGGTCTCGTATTGACTCGTCGACGTATGAGAGGGTGGCGCCGGTGTCTACCTCGGACAGAGTTCCTTTATAACAATATTCCAAGTTTTTTCAGTTTCGGCGTTAAAACAAACTTCTGGTAACACTACGGACTCATTCAGTATATGTGAGGTTCTCATGACCAGTTCAACCTAACCTAACACACCGCCATGGTAAAGAACGTTACCCAGAAACGAAAAGTTTTTACCCATACATGCAAAACTTTCTTTTCGGCTTTCCGGTATTTTTCATCTATACCAGTGGTAGTCAGCTAGCGAAATAATTATTTTTGCTCACTTCTCACACTTTCGTTTAGTATTTGCTGAACAAGCAGAGTAGCAACATCAGAGGAGCGAATTTTCATTTACGTGTTTCCAAACAGATATTTTGAAAACAAACGCCCATGCGCATAATGTTTTTATAATTAAATATGGTTATAAACACGAACCTGGATACATCACACATAGCCACAGATACACGCTGCCAATCATTCAAGCCAGTATGGAGACAGGCTGTCGTTACACCCTTGAATCTGAGTCAAAACATTAGTGAAGTAAAAATTTTTCGAATTTTTAGTAACTCAAATTTACTTAGTCCATGAACTTATTCTATAACTTGAACCATATTTTGAACCTTTGTAATAGATTATTTTCTATTAACATGTTCTTTTAATGCTTTTAATTTGAACATGTCCCACCCGTGACAAATGCTGTCCCCGTGACACTTATAATTTGGATTTTAGCAAAGAATCGTATTAAGAAAAACTAATTGCTTTTACAAAATTTGGTTTCTCAAATGTTCGTTTATCTAAAGCTATTTAAACAAAAAAAGTTACTTTCATATATTCGCAGAGATTTTCTAATATATAGCTTCACTAATGGATTGCGCCTATTTTTTATCCTATCCGTGCCAACTAAAAAACTTATTTTAATTTGCATATATATAAAGATATTGTGTCTTTTTTACATAACAGGCTCAGCGTCCGAATGTTAAAAATGGAGATAAAAATCGTCCGCCTCAACAGCGCCCTTGCTGTGGGATCGTCGTGATTACTTCCCGAAAAATTCCCGTTTAAACTCAGGCGGAAATACCCTCTGGCTTCAAATCATCCAATAGGCACGGTCCGCGAAACACCCTGGATTAGAAGGTGGGCAGTTCTTGGTCACCGACATTCAGCTAGGCGCCATGGAGTTCGGCTAAGCCCTCACACCATCGACAAGATGCCTGCTATAGTGAGGTAGTGAAGTTTCGTAAATAGTAGTAAATTTATTCCTTCTAACCAAGACCGATATCTTTTTCGAAAACTTGTATGGATTCTTTGACTTACAACAGGATCCCTATCCTGTTCTGCATCCAATCGAAAAGCATTTTTTGAATAATACATTGATTTCTATAAGGTTGATTGGATCAACGTTTCATACGTAGTCTGCCAGGGCCATAAAGTACTTATACCCCAATTTTCTTTTTATCTCATGTTCTATTCATTAAAAAGGGGACTTTAAAGCTAAGAATAAAGTTTCATAACACAACGTAAAGTATTTACATTTCTCACACCTTCATTGAATGCAATCAAAAATATTTTTTTAAATCTCAATTATAAATATTTATTTGAAGATAACACAAAAAATATCGCCATTTCGACTGCTGATTGGAATATCACCATATCTCAGATGCCGTTTCGAAAAAACTCTATTTTAGAATAAGTTCTATATGCTTTCGCGTGAGCTGTAAAGTGTATGAAAAAAAGTTATAAAATGGGGCGTTCAGCTGAGTTAGGATGATTTTCCACTCAGTAGTCGATTTATAACAACATCCTGCAATTAAGAGCACAGTGCTTTATTTAAAAACTTTACAACTTCAACATTAGTTACATCTGTAAAAACATTCGGTGAATTCGGAGGGTCCGCACGATAAAGATAATGTGATGCCACTGCATAAAGTTTTCCTTTTATAAGGCCCGGTGTTCCTCGATCTAAAAAGGGCCCACCAGCTCTAGTAGGACAAGCACAGACCATTGCTAGTGTTAAAGGAATTCTTGGGCAGGTATAACGCTCCTCACAATCAGTACGTCCCAATAAAATCCATTCAGTAAATTGGATTGGTATCGAAATCTCCCCATTTTCTGCATATTCCCAACCGAATGGCCTAACTTGTATTATTGAGCGCGGAACATCTGTCCATAAGTCTATTGTTTGTATTGTTGGACTCTCGTCAATCAATCTATCCAATTCCATTACAGCAATATTCAGATGTTTCATATCGAAATTATACCCAGGTGGATAAACTATACTCTCCACTTTGCGAATCTCTCCATTTTCCCATTTATCATGTAAATTCGTTACACCAGCTGCAACACTGAATAAGTTCTTATGTAAATTTATAACACAGTCTGCTGCTGTAACCACCTTCAGCAAAGTGACTAATGAGCCAACGCAATGATTTACGTCGCTATAACGTATTAATACCACATATGGAGTTCCCTCTATATTTCCATCTTTGTCACGTACATATCTCACATATTGCGAATTCATGCAAGTCGAAATGCAGCCAACCATACTCGTAACAAACAAGAGCGTTAAATAATTGCGTATACACATTTTAGACAATTTCCCCCGCTTTTTAAGTATAAATACACCAAGATCAATTTTGTGGACGGTATTTATACTTAATGGGGCGTGTGAAAAAAAAATAAGCAAAAACGTGTCCATCTAGATTCCAGGAATTTGAACAATAAAAACACTTCCTCATTTTAATTAAAGCTATTGATAGAAGGAGAATTGTTTACTTTTTTTTGTTTCACTCAACCCATTTAACCTTGAGTAAAGTTTTGGTTAGAAGTGCCTAATTAAAATTTTAATGCCGTTAATGATGAAACATACAAAATATTTATACAGCTGTTTGAAATGAGATTTCTATAGAAATTTCTTCTTATATTAGCTTTATAGTTTTATGAAAAGAACAAAGCGTACACTTAATTAGTTTCGTTTGTTTGCAAACTGCTAATATGTTCCATCGTATACTGTCACATGACCAGAGTTGGGAGTAGTGCAATAAATTTTGAGAAACAACACTGCTCGAACTTAAGCGGTATGGAATATCCAAAATCTTGTTCAAAGTGTTAATGAGACCTTAATTTGTAACGGATTTAAGCATATCTGTTATGTTTGTACAATTAATGTGTTTTAGATGGCTTCTGTAGGAATTTTGAAAATGAGTTTACGTCGCTTCAAATAAGACAACCTTGTTAAGGCTTCTTTTCCTCGAAAGTGGTGCCGCTATTTAGCGGCCGTTACATAGCGGTAGAGTATGTTGTCTAAAATGTTGCAGTTTGAAAGAAATTATATGTAAACTAAGAAGACGGTAAAGTTCACCATAACGTAATATAGCGGCAGGGCATAAAATATAACGGCCGTCATGACGGTAGAAACTCGTTCATCACCGTTTTTTTGCCACCGCTATTGCAAAGCGTGAACATTTTGCTCAAATTTATAAAATAAACAATATTTTTTGAATTTTAATTTTTTGAACATGTGCAGGTGCAGCCAAAAAGTAAGAGGAAAAACTAGGAAAAAAGTAAAATAAAATTTTGTGTATCGTCTGCTGTAAGTGTCATAGTTTCCAACAAAGCGGTGCCGCCGAAAAAACGGTGAGTATACACGGGCGTTCTTTAGCCGTTGTAATAACGCGGCACGGCTTTCCGAGAAAAGCAAGCCTTACTGTAGACTTTTTGATGTTTTTAACAGAGAATGTGGGGCCCCAACCGTTTTCTAAGCTTTATGTTTTTCGAGAAACTTATAGAAACGTACATTACGGTTATTTTGACTTATTGGGCTGCTATAGAAAGGCAATTTATACTCAGTTGAGCAGAGCTCACAGAGTATATTAACTTTGATTGGATAACGGTTGGTTGTACAGGTATAAAGGAATCGAGATAGATATAGACTTCCATATATCAAATCATCAGTATCGAAAAAAAATTCGATTGAGCCATGTCCGTCCGTCCGTCCGTCCGTCTGTCCTTAACACGATAACTTGAGTAAATTTTGAGGTATCTTGATGAAATTTGGTATGTAGGTTCCTGGGCACTCATCTCAGATCGCTATTTAAATGAACGATATCGGACAATAACCACGCCCACTTTTTCGATATCGAAAATTTCGAAAAATCGAAAAAGTGCGATAATTCCTTACCAAATACGGATAAAGCGATGAAACTTGGTAGGTGAGTTGAACTTATGACGCAGAATAGAAAACTAGTAAAATTTTGGACAATGGGCGTGGCACCGCCCACTTTTAAAAGAAGGTAATTTAGAAGTTTTGCAAGCTGTAATTTGGCAGTCGTTGAAGATATCATGATGAAATTTGGCAGGAACGTTACACTTATTACTATATGTCTGTTTAATAAAAATTAGCAAATCGGAGAACGACCACGCCCACTTTTAAAAAATTTTTTTTTAAATTCAAATTTTAAAAGAAAAGTTAATATCTTTACAGTATATAAGTAAATTATGTCAACATTCAACTCCAGTAATGATATGGTGCAACAAATACAAAAATAAAAGAAAATTTCAAAATGGGCGTGGCTCCGCCCTTTTTCATTTAATTTGTCTAGGATACTTTTAATGCCATAAGTCGAACAAAAATTTACCAATCCTTGTGAAATTTGGTAGAGGCTTAGATTCTAGGACGATAACTGTTTTCTGTGAAAAAGGGCGAAATCGGTTGAAGCCACGCCCAGTTTTTATACACAGTCGACCGTCTGTCCTTCCGCTCGGCCGTTAACACGATAACTTGAGCAAAATCGATATATCTTTACTAAACTCAGTTGACGTACTTATCTGAACTCACTTTGTATTGGTGTAAAAAATGGCCGAAATCCGACTATGACCACGCCCACTTTTTCGATATCGAAAATTACGAAAAATGAAAAAAATGCCATAATTATATACCAAATACGAAAAAGGGATGAAACATGGTAATTGTATTGGTCTATTGACGCAAAATATAACTTTAGAAAAAAACTTGGTAAAATGGGTGTGACACCTACCATATTAAGTAGAAGAAAATGAAAAAGTTTTGCAGGGCGAAATCAAAAGCCCTTGGAATCTTGGAAGGAATACTGTTCGTGGTATTACATATATAAATAATTAGCGGTACCCGACAGATGATGTTCTGGATCACCCTGGTCCACATTTTGGTCGATATCTCGAAAACGCCTTCACATATACAACTAAGGGCCACTCCCTTTTAAAACCCTCATTAATACCTTTAATTTGATACCCATATCGTACAAACACATTCTAGAGTCACCCCTGGTCCACGTTTATGGCGATATCTCGAAAAGGCGTCCACATATAGAACTAAGGCCCACTCCTTTTAAAATACTCATTAACACCTTTCATTTGATACCCATATCGTACAAACAAATTCTAGAGTCACCCCTGGTCCACTTTATGGCGATATCTCGAAAGGCGTCCACCTATAGAACTAAGGCCCACGCCCTTTTAAAATACTCATTAACACCTTTCATTTGATACCCATATCGTACAAACAAATTCTAGAGTCACCCCTGGTCCACGTTTATGGCGATATCTCGAAAAGGCGTCCACCTATAGAACTAAGGCCCACTCCTTTTAAAATACTCATTAACACCTTTCATTTGATACCCATATAGTACAAACAAATTCTAGAGTCACCCCTGGTCCACGTTTATGGCGATATCTCGAAAAGGCGTCCACATATAGAACTAAGGCCCACTCCTTTTAAAATACTCATTAACACCTTTCATTTGATACCCATATCGTACAAACAAATTCTAGAGTCACCCCTGGTCCACCTTTATGGCGATATCTCGAAAAGGCGTCCACCTATAGAACTAAGGCCCACTCCTTTTAAAATACTCATTAACACCTTTCATTTGATACCCATATCGTACAAACAAATTCTAGAGTCACCCCTGGTCCACCTTTATGGCGATATCTCGAAAAGGCGTCCACATATAGAACTAAGGCCCACTCCCTTTTAAAATACTCATTAACACCTTTCATTTGATACCCATATAGTACAAACAAATTCTAGAGTCACCCCTGGTCCACGTTTATGGCGATATCTCGAAAAGGCGTCCACCTATAGAACTAAGGCCCACTCCTTTTTAAAATACTCATTAACACCTTTCATTTGATACCCATATCGTACAAACAAATTCTAGAGTCACCCCTGGTCCACCTTTATGGCGATATCTCGAAAAGGCGTCCACCTATAGAACTAAGGCCCACTCCCTTTTAAAATACTCATTACACCTTTCATTTGATACCCATATCGTACAAACACATTCTAGAGTCACCCCTGGTCCACTTTTATGGCGATATCTCGAAAAGGCGTCCACCTATAGAACTAAGGCCCACTCCCTTTTAAATACTCATTAACACCTTTCATTTGATACCCATATCGTACAAACAAATTCTAGAGTCACCCCTGGTCCACCTTTATGGCGATATCTCGAAAAGGCGTCCACCTATAGAACTAAGGCCCACGCCCTTTTAAAATACTCATTAACACCTTTCATTTGATACCCATATCGTACAAACAAATTCTAGAGTCACCCCTGGTCCACCTTTATGGCGATATCTCGAAAAGGCGTCCACCTATAGAACTAAGGCCCACGCCCTTTTAAAATACTCATTAACACCTTTCATTTGATACCCATATCGTACAAACAAATTCTAGAGTCACCCCTGGTCCACCTTTATGGCGATATCTCGAAAAGGCGTCCACCTATAGAACTAAGGCCCACGCCCTTTTAAAATACTCATTACACCTTTCATTTGATACCCATATCGTACAAACAAATTCTAGAGTCACCCCTGGTCCACCTTTATGGCGATATCTCGAAAGGCGTCCACCTATAGAACTAAGGCCCACGCCCTTTTAAAATACTCATTAACACCTTTCATTTGATACCCATATCGTACAAACAAATTCTAGAGTCACCCTGGTCCACCTTTATGGCGATATCTCGAAAAGGCGTCCACCTATAGAACTAAGGCCCACTCCCTTTTAAAATACTCATTAACACCTTTCATTTGATACCCATATCGTACAAACAAATTCTAGAGTCACCCCTGGTCCACCTTTATGGCGATATCTCGAAAAGGCGTCCACCTATAGAACTAAGGCCACGCCCTTTTAAAATACTCATTAACACCTTTCATTTGATACCCATATCGTACAAACAAATTCTAGAGTCACCCCTGGTCCACTTTATGGCGATATCTCGAAAAGGCGTCCACCTATAGAACTAAGGCCCACGCCCTTTTAAAATACTCATTAACACCTTTCATTTGATACCCATATCGTACAAACAAATTCTAGAGTCACCCCTGGTCCACCTTTATGGCGATATCTCGAAAAGGCGTCCACCTATAGAACTAAGGCCCACTCCTTTTAAAATACTCATTAACACCTTTCATTTGATACCCATATCGTACAAACAAATTCTAGAGTCACCCCTGGTCCACCTTTATGGCGATATCTCGAAAGGCGTCCACCTATAGAACTAAGGCCCACGCCCTTTTAAAATACTCATTAACACCTTTCATTTGATACCCATATCGTACAAACAAATTCTAGAGTCACCCCTGGTCCACTTTATGGCGATATCTCGAAAGGCGTCCCCTATAGAACTAAGGCCCACGCCCTTTTAAAATACTCATTAACACCTTTCATTTGATACCCATATCGTACAAACAAATTCTAGAGTCACCCTGGTCCACTTTATGCGATATCTCGAAAGGCGTCCACCTATAGAACTAAGCCCACTCCTTTTAAAATACTCATTAACACCTTTCATTTGATACCCATATCGTACAAACAAATTCTAGAGTCACCCCTGGTCCACGTTTATGGCGATATCTCGAAAGGCGTCCACCTATAGAACTAAGGCCCACTCCCTTTAAAATACTCTTTAATGCTTTCATTTGATACACATGTCATACAACACATTCCAACGGTTACCTAGGTTTTAGGAGGACTTTTTACAACATGGTGATTTTCCTTACTTTGTCTCACAGCTCTCAAATCTGAGTATCTGTATTAATGTCGTGTTACACCCGGAACTTAGCTTACCTTACTTGTCTTTATAATTATGTTACCATTCATTATCGTCACTGTCATTCGATAAATGAGCCATCTTGTGGAATAGTCATGAGATCATATTGTGATTGAAAGCTGAAAACAACTGGGGTATTATTGACTCCCCAACATTATCGGAGTGGGCGTAAAGTAAATAGTAAATGTAAGACGTCTATAAAGTCAGGCTTTTAAATTTTTCTCTGGTATCTCCCTATTACGCTGTTAAGCTAGGGATCCGATGTTTCCGATTGTTATAAGTAACATATCTCGTAGATCTCTATTCGTGGCTACACGCAGACTGCTTATGTCGCGCGACGAAACTGCTTGATGTGTGTTACATCCTGAATTGCCTCACATATATGTTACGGGCTTCTTCTCTTGTCCTTCTTCAGAAACAGTGACCACTAGCAAAATTGCTGATTTTATAATCCAGTACTAGGCAGCTAAGTTTTGTGACTGTAGCAGGCATATAAAACCCGGATAGAGATACGGATAGAGAAAACGGATAGAGACTCTATGTATAGGTTCTAGTCTCACTCGACCAATATATCTCAAATCTTGATATTGATATTATACCCCAGATGCTAAGATGCTAATGCTAACTGCGCGAAGGATGAGAGTGTCGTCGACTCTTTTCGCATCTCAGCACTAGCCTCAAAATTTCGAACAAGAAAACTTCGAGCAGTACTTACATCATTGGTATTGCCGGAACGAATCTGTTTGTTTTGGTGTGATCTACTATTAATCCAAGTTTCACTATAATTTATTCTGGATTTCGTCGAATCGTCGACGAAAGGTTCGAACGACCAAGGTTGAAAGGTTTTGTTTGCTTTTGCTTAACACTCTCTTTATCTGCCTCATTCCTAAGTTGCCAGTTTTGTACTGTCGAGGCGATAACTTATGTGAAGTCAAGCATTCAAAAATCTTATACAGGCATGGAGGAGTAGATCAGCCAAACCAGATTATCTCGGTTAGGCATTAAAAATCCTGTGGTTCTCCATCATTCATGTGGCACCACAATATACACTTTGGTGCAGAAGAAGTTTCAGGCAGCCTTGCAAACTTTTCCGTCATCATTGTTACGTGAGCATGTTGTGATTTCACAGGAAACGAGAAACCTCGCATTCTTCGAGAAAGAAAGTACTTTGTGGCGAACAAAGCAGTACCGCTCTCTAAAACTTTGTTCTCGTTTCTGAAGCAATCAAAATCTTTTGTTTCCTTAGAGAAATCGAAAATCTATTGGACGACAATACATCGTAGAAGAAGGTTCGACGGATTCTGCCAACATGTTACCTTTTCGTACTGTAACTGAGAGGGACGAATGATCGAACGAAAATATAAAACAAAAACTCATCAGTGTCAGCACTGCATGGGAATTTTTGCTTATATGTACTAGGACCAGAACTTCCATAGCAACCCCACTTGCTGATTAAAGTAAATTACACAGATGTAGGTGGTAACAAACCAACGCAGAAGTTTCTTGATTGACTAAGAATTAAACGTTCAACAGTTTATCCATACGGCTTGAACTTTATTTCAGCACTTGTTCACCACACCAATCTCATTTGGTAGCAATCTGCCTTAGCTTTCTTTATTAACTATAAAATGATGGATAAGCCGTATGCCTGCCTTGATACTCCACTTCCGAATCGTTGTTGTACCCACGAGTCGTCGACTTGCTGTCTACATAGTATTTCGAATGCTTCTACACTGCTCAGCATACTTGCACCTTGCTCACATGTTACCTTGTTCGTCGGTTTTTTGCTATGATTTTTGTGTGAATTGTGTATAATCTAATACTCGATCAATCTAATCTAATATTATATTATAATGGCACAAGTTTGGATGTGAAGATGAGATGTTTGGATGTTGATGTTTGTCCAGACGTTTGTC
>JARSSU010035296.1:0-32692 GCA_029619165.1 Eurosta solidaginis
TTTTCATTCAACACACCGACATATTATTTATGTAAAACAAGTGAAAGTTATAATTATAGAATTTACAGCTATTAAATTAGGGTGTCGGGTAACTAATTGACGTAAGGTAATGTAATCCCTTTCGAACAGAAACGATCCAGATACAGAAAGAACGAGTTAATTCACACGAAGAAAATTTTTTTCTAAATTTTCGAGCTCAAATACTAACGAAATATCTTAATTAAATAAATTTGATTTTGACTTACGATATATGAATGGATTGATTAGCTAGCGAAATTTTATCTAAGGAAGTGTAGAATTATTTGTTATTAAATGCTCGATAAAGCATGAACGTTATTTTTTTTAACGCGTAAGCAGAATGTGAAGTAGTTTTCCTAAACTTTCCCCTTTACCATTCTAATAGCTACCCTAAGCACCCCTTTCGTTAAGGGGCGTAACATTCAAAATCAATAATATCTTATCTCGTATCGTAGAGTGGGTGTCACGTAGTTTGTTGCCATGCGTATCTTAACTTACGCATTTAATTTTAACGCACATTTAACAATTTTATTGGTATGGGAATAAAACCAGAAAATAAGTTAGAAGGGCACTGGCCAAAGCAACAACTATATTTCTATACTTGTTTTGTATAACATAAAATAATGCAACCACATTATGAAACAAGAGGGAACTCTTCAAGGGTAGTTTTTATTTTTTTTTGGTATTCAAACATTAGAGGGTTGTTTACGAAAATGACACCAGACGGATAATGTGATGAATCATAAGTGCAAATAAAACGCGAAAAAAATGCACGCAAACTATGCATTTGAAATGAATTTTATGGAATTGAAGTTGAAATTCAAATACATATGATGATAATTAACGCTTCTGTTACGTTAAGAAAAACATAATTTGTATCTCTTGTTGCTAATTGCAATGCTTATCGGTGAAAAACTTCGACAATTTCTGATGCAGTTGGTAAGATTTATTGGTTTAATGGATTATATATCGGTATTCTTGCGTTAGGGTGGACCCGGTAGGACTCCGTCCTACCATACCGAACGTGCTTAGTTCAGCCAATGGAAGCATTAACAAAGAGGATAAATATAATAAGAGACGTCGCTCATTACTTTGTGTAATGTTATTCGTTAAGGGTACTCGCAGGATTTTTTTGGGCGAGATGTGCATAATGTCTTCTATACATTTCGTGGGGTATTTGTGTTTATTTTTCCAACTTTATTTAATTAATTAATTCTCTTTCGAAAAATAACATTTGCATACACGGCATGGATAAATGCGAGACAGTTAAAAAGGTCCCTCACAGAAAACATTAGACATCAATTTTTTTGATTTCCAGCGAGTTACTCGCCACTCGTAACAGACTGGTGGCTCTTATTTATTTATCCTCTTTGGCATTAACATCAAAACACTTTCGTAAAAGTTTTTTAAGCGGGGTCGCCTCTTGGAAGTGATCTGGCATACCTTCCGAGTGTATTCTGCAATGAAAAGCTTTCCATATATAATACCACTCCTTAAGCAGTTATCATTTGAAATCGGCATAGAAAACATAGGTCTCCATAAATGTTTAGGAAAAAAAATACCCCATATCACTAATTGGAAAAAAAACTTCGCCTAAAATGTTCTAAAAGATCTATGGTATCCAATTATGATCATTTTTATTATTTTGTATCATAATTTCTTTTTATGCTCAGAACAACAGCTCTGTTCACTGAATGACCTTTTGGTGCGCCCACGTAAGTTTGTTTATTATCAGTTATTGGAATAGGCTAAATCTTGCTTTTTAGGCTTTTTAGAAAGAGTTTCGCTTAATACACAAGTCATGAAAGGAAATTCAAAATTTTTCTCCTATCAAGAGATATCAGAAAAACAAGCAAAAAAGTCACCAAATGACCTTAACGTAACAGAAGGGTTAATATGGTTTGAATATTTGGAATGAAACAGATTATTTGGACTTAAGCAGAACGCTTTGGACTTAAAGGAACGATTTGTATAGCTCAGGAAAATGGTAACGGAATGGCGAATAAAGCGGAGGGAAAACGTTTTATTAAATTTTTTCTTTAAGAACCTCAATATTTCACTTCCTAACTTCGATGATTTAGCAGTTGGTCACTGTAAGTACCCCAAAGAAAAAATTGGAAAGTCACGCAAACGCCAAGTGCGCACTACAGTCTGCAAAGGGGGACAATTTCCATTACGTATGACATCACAATGTTTAAAGTGTCGATTCAAAGCACTGCAAGAGGACAGAATTAGACCTAGTTCCGCGCTACCTCGGAACAAGTGCGATTTGCATGCCATTACTATGTTTAAAAACTGCGTAAAGTTGTTATACCTGTCCGTTGGGGTGGTCATCTAATGTTGTCATGGTGCACCAAAAAGCTTTAACATCGATAACACTAACCAGGGCCTTCGGGGGTGTCCCTATCGTTAAAAACAACAATGTGAAAGTCCGAGGGGGCTAATGCCATACAATATATTTTTTCATTACGCTATTGTCTCATATTGTCTTTAAAGAAAAAAATAAAAAATTCCAATAAGCCAAGGTGTCGACATGCTTAATTAGCGTTTAAAACTCCTATTATGTACGTCCGCCCCAACCTAACAACTAACGATTCTATGTGGGTTGTCAAGTAACATCCCTGCCACATTCTAATTAGCCAAACTGTAAATTCTAATTAGAGGTAAAATCTTAAAGTACACACTCCTATGTGGCATGTGCCCTTCTATAAAGAATAATAAACCAACTCCCATCCGACTAACGACCGCCTGCTTTTATAAGCATTTAAGAGTGCCAAAAGAGTCACTCAAATGATGGCAAATGAATGCGTGAACTTTTCTGGGACATTATACTGAACGGATACTTGAAATTGAGAGAAATAAATGGGCGGAAATCGAAGATTGAAAGAAATGTTAAATAAAAAGATTGAAAAAGGATAATAAATGTCAAAAATGTAAAAAAAAATTTAAGCAAAAAAACAAACTTTTACAATACCGAATATCAGCTGAAAAGAAAAACAATGGAAGAGAAAAAAAATTAAAAGTTAAAAAGCGCCGAATGCATTCGCTTCTTCAGCATTCAGACAGACTGAATGCCGCTAAATTAGCTTTCGCCTTCAAGTGGCAGCGGCATATGTTTGTGCAAATACAACTGCACGCCTATCAATGATAATAATAAATAAATAAGAAAATATCAGAAAAATATCTTTCAAAAAACAAAAAAAAACATTAAGTAGCGTGCTTTAAGTGGCGAGTATGAGTACCCGGTATATCAGTGAATACAATACTGCATAATGTACTCGAATATACTCAAGAGTGTATTATTTATTACGAGCGTGACGCGGAATCGAGCACAAGTTCGCCAACAAGCTTAACACCATTAAAGTATATAAACTTACAAAACAAAATCATAGTCTATTTTGTAGAAAAATGATTTTATACCCAGTTGTGTAGGTGTTTTTGTTCATTTCAAATTACGCCTAAATGTATGCTAAAACTAAGCGGCACAACAAGCATTTAACTCGAACCAATAGCAAGCGAATGTCAGTTATCGACCTTTAGGCGAATGATAGGGTCTAATAAGATTTCATTGAATAAGCGAAGTAAACATTTTACTTCGCTGTCGGGTTATAGTTTTTTTCCATTTAAACCTGATTTTAGAGCAGCCAACTTAGTAATGTCGATTGAATCGGTTCACGTTGCTATGTGATTTTGTTTTCTGTTCCCGAGCACCGAAATTGTCACCGTGAAAATATCTGCGATAACATCCGCATTGAGAATCAATTTTGTTGCGGGAGTTTAAAAGAGTTATATGACTGGGTAAGTGATTCTTTTGATGAGTTTTTTTTCGGCTGTAGGAGGTTCCGTCCTTTAAAAGAAGGAGAGAAAGTTGAGGTGGTATACAATTGCCTGCAACGAACCATCTGTGGTCCACATATTCAGAGCACAACGAACTCGCATCATCGATAGCTGGAGGACGGCGCCAGCATCATGGCTGAGATATATTGTATGAGAAGTAGTGAACAGAAGCACTCAAACCTCGGTGATTAATCACGAAAGATAGTATCAAACTGAGGCAGCCACTTGGGTGCCCGACTGAACGATGGGTAAAACCTTGATAATGTTGCCAAAAGGAAATTTTGAAAGCGTAGTCCACTGTCTGAACATATAACTCAAGTATGTGATTGTAGCTGAATGTCTTGTTTAGAACATGGATGAAAAGTTCAGTTTAATCTCACACTAAGAATGTTCGAAGAAGAGGTTGACTATAGTTGTTGGTCAGGTGCACCGGATTAAGTTTATGAGCTTGAGCTGTCGGCCGTTCGTATACACGTGCCTCTCGTAACTTGTTCCCACAAAACATGTGTGCCACTATTTCTACCGAGGCGATGTGGGTCTTGTTGGGGCATATTTTTGGAAAACTGCATAGTTGTTGCGCCTTCCCACGACTTTTGACAGATCACGTCACCTGCACGAGGGGAGTCCTGTTTACAAATATGAATGTAGCATACACATATTTAGCAGGCGAGGCTCTGGCGACCCCAAGTTCGTAATGGAGCAAGGTGGTGGGGAGGGCGGCCCAGAAGGTTTAATGTGGTCATATAATCGTTACCCAGAATTGGTCGGACTAGTACCTTAATGGTGCTATGTTAGCGGACGTACCGGATCTATATCCGGCAACGGACCATCAGCATCGATAAGACGCCCCAAAACTTCCGGGGAGTGTCATTATCGTTAATACAATAACGACAACAAGATATTTGGAAAACAAGAGTATCTGAGTACTATTTTTCTGCTAATAAGTCATGATCATCTTTGGGAGACAAGCGAGACTGGCGGTATATTTAACGTGAGCGGTAAATTCTCTAGGAATCGAAACATCATATCGCTTAGGCGGTGGAAAAATGGAGGCTTATATTTTCAACCTCATGAATAATAGGACATCTTAGAATTTTTTTCGAAAATGATCTTTGGGAATGGGTCACTCAGAATCTCCGTGATGGCTATAGCTGATAAAAAAATGCTGCAGAGTAGGCAGGGTTCATACAAGTGTGCTATTACTTTGGGCATTTTGCTATGACTATCATAAGGTTGACAGACAATGGTCAAAACAAAATCTGTTTCTTGAATAGTACAAGATATGTGCAAACCAGCATAAAGATAAAAAACAACGTCAATTCAAAAATCCAGCGAAGAATCATTCTCCTCAGCCAATGATACTTGAGAAAAGCAAAGTCCTCTCTCGCAAACGAAGTTCATGCTCAAGAAGTCACTTATCGTCAACCGTCCGGAATTTCAGATGAAGCGGCTCTGCGAGAGTTCGAGAGAAAAGTGCGTCGAAAGATTTAAGGGCCTCTACACTTTGGCGATGGCGAGTATTGAAGAAGATTTAATGATGAGCTGTACAAGGTTTAGGCAGATATCAAGACACCAACATACTACAAGAAATGAAACGCAGCAGCTACGCTGGCTAGGTGACGTTTATGCGAATTGAAGATGATGCACTGGCTATCGGAATCTGCCTATGGAAATAGTGAAAAGGGCATCCCCACTCCTCTAGAAACGATTTCAATACCCTTGGTGCGACCAATCGGCGCCAGTTAGCCCAACGAAGAAGCGACTGACGCGTTTTGTTGAACGGCCATAAACATTTAAACTTAAGCGCCAGTAAAGTAAGTAGTTAATGTGCATATGATCGGTTCCACAGTCTGCGCCTCTTGGAGTTTCTTTATTTACTTCTTCTTTTACTTGGTAAAAATGTCTGCTTTCAGAACTTCTTTGTGTTACGTTACAAACCAACATCTGTGTATATATTTTCTATGTTCAAAGAGCTTGCTTTATAGGCCATCCATATTTGTGTGTCACCGGGGTAGTGCAGTATTTTCGATGATACAGGAGGAAGCTGTTCCCCCGGGCTAATTGGTGACCTTATAACCTTTTATGAAGAGCTTTTCTAACGCACTTACATATTCATGTTGGTTTTATGTATGTAGTCCCACTTTTGTTGTTCGACCGCTACACTCTCAATTTGACATCCTTACACATAATTTTCATGTTGTGCAATACCTTAAGGACTTTATATACATTATTCATCATTGCTATTAAGAGGCAGGTGCTGCTACAACGCATCAATTCAAAATTCCTTCCATTCATTCTTTCCTACTACAACATTCATCCATATTGGCTTTATTAGCCGCTGTACGCGTCTGTGTTTAATGGAGCCGTTAAGAAGTGCAGTGTAGCCACCCTTAGATGAGTGCTTATAGCGGCTTTAGAATAATGTTATATTTTCTGCGTACAGACATATTGAATGCCTATTTTATAATGGTTTCACTTCAAGTACAACTCCCCGTCCACATCTAGTTCTATTTCCAACCCCAACTCTAACTCTACTCATACTTTAGCTACACCTCAAATACTCGCGCTCCAAGTTCGACTAAGTAAAATTATGACAAGTTCTAATGGCGCAGTCTAAACAACGAGCTGGCTTATTGTGTGCTTAGCTTTTGTTTGGTGGTTTTTAAGGAGTTTTTTGGGGTTGGAAAACTAAAAAACGAGTTTGAAATAATATCATTTATATGTCGGGTTTTATGACAGTACCCTTAGTGACATTTCATTAAATATGTCGTTTATGGGTAAATGGGTGGAAATTGTGGGTTAATGGCGGTAAAAGTGGAATACCTTGGTTTAATATTGGTAGTAGAAATAGTAGCGTTATTTTGTTACCGAGTTCCAAAAGAACACTTAGTTGTTGTTGTTGTATTAACAGTGCTTCGCCCCATTTAATGGGCACGACCACTCACAAATTGTCATCAAAGTCCTCTAACGGGAGTCCAAGGAAACTTGCTGTTTCGACAGGTGCGGACCATAGTGAGATATGTGTTAGAGGCGTAGGTTCCACATTACAATTGAAAAGATGGTTGGTGTCATGTGGGGACACATCGCATGCAGGACATACATAACGTATGTCGGGGTTGATTCTGGACAAGTAAGAGTTTAAACTGCTACACTATCCACAACGAGTTGGGCCAGGGTGACACGTGTGCCCTTCGGGACTATGCATTATAGGGTTCACGGGGCGTCCGGCAAAAGGGTACGTTCTGTGGATTGCTTAGGGCCTCCTTATGCTTGTCTGGATCAAACGGCTGTGTTGGCAGGTGCCAGATCTCGTCATAGCACTTATGGAGATGTTCCACTAATCCCCGTGGAGGCGGTGCTAGATCAATCAGTTGTTTGCTAGAATGTCCTGGTTTGTGACAATTCAGCAAAAATTGTATGTTCAACATTTCGTTGCACTCTTTAATATTGAGCTCTTTGGCCTCACTATGTAGGTGTTGTTCGATGGTCATAATCAGACATCCGGTAATAGTTCTGATTGCGGCATTTTGACAGGCCTGTAACCTTTCGCTTCCCTCGGCAGCCGGTTCTATGTTGCGGAGCGACTCGGGGTTTTTTTTCCCTACCAAAAGCTGTCATTTCAGTGTAACCCCATATAATTTGTAGCGTCCCTCTCACAAATTGTCATCCTCGGAGTAGCTCCTTGCAGCTGGACTGTTCCATACCCTCCTGATCCGGGAAGGTATTGAACCTAACCCCGGCCCCAGGCTGTGGTTCTGCTGCATATGCCGGAAAAGGATTTATCTCAAACGGTCATACTCTTGCCAGTGTGTTACGTGTAAAAGATGGTTACACCGTGCGGGCTGTTCTAAGATAAAACCCAACGTTCGTTGCCTCCGAAATTTCTATAAAACCTTTGTGGCTCCCTGCTGTTCACATTCAAGGACGTCCTGTGTTTCACTCTCAAGAACACTTGGTAAAATACGGTAATATAAACAGCAACACTAACTCGCGGATCTGTGTTGATGAGGTAGAGTGAGGCGCAGAGGTTATTTTGTAGGCACTAGGGACGATTTATATTGCGCTCATGTTGGAGACCCCTCTGGTAGCTATGACTGACACTTCCAATAATTAATAAAAACACCCTGCATCACTTCTAGCTTGAGTGGTAGCTTCGCTTACGAGTTTTTTGACAAAAAGTGATTCCCAAAATTTACAAAATACGCTTGTACTACGAACGTTGACTTCAGGGGTACGTAGTCGAGGATGGTGACAAATAAAATGGAAGGTGCGATATACCTACGAGGAGATTTTCGCCGAGCTTCACTTCCAACTCGCGTTGTGCTACTTTTTAATTTTTCAATAAATTGACGGGATGTTTGACAAGCCACTACCCAGGTGCGACATCTTTTAGGTTTTATTTGCTAGTTCAAAAAAATTTTTTTTTCAAAAAAATTTTGAAGTTGCTTTTTCGGCACCTTGAACCCAGGTGTAGTAGGCGTAGTAATATAAAACAATATACTAATACAACTGGACTACAACTGCTCAGTTCAGAGGAGACCATTGTCAACACTTTAGGGACCATTTTCAACGAAACGGAAAGAACTGTCCTAGAGTAGTGAGATATGTTCCCATCTCGAGGGAGTTGAAAGGTTTGCTGGGAAGTTGCTTTGGTATATGGGTGTCAGTGATCTGACACTACTTAACAACGCTGGCTTCTTACCGTATTTACATGCTCCTACAAAGAAAATAATATTCGCTATATCTTCATTTGTACCAGCTATCTCATATTAGACACTGGGTTAGTGAGTGCAGAGAGGGGATAGTAATGGGAAGAGAAATAAAAAAGGGAAAGATTGAGAGAAAAGGGACGGGGCAGAGCAAAGACGAGAGAAGAGTATAAGGGTAAGGGGAAAGGAAAAATCGAAAGTGCTAGAGAAAAAAGAAGAAATAAGCAGCATAGAGTCAATTCAAAGAGCTATGAAGGTTTTGCATGTTCTATTCTTATTTCGTCGGTCGGGTAGCCGAACAAAACATACGTTCTCTGACTTTGAACACAATGCGGAATATTGTTCTAATTTGGTCGTTGACACCATGATTAAGGCTGTACAGCATGCGCTACATCGTAATTCTAGATTATTGTTAAGTCTTAAAAGTTTCGACTTCATCAAACGCCTCAGAAACGTACACTCCCATGTAGTATAGGGTCTAATGGTGTTGTCTGGATATCTTTTTGGGTGATGGGTGAAATTGACTCTCAACGATTGGGACCGCCTTTATCAGAAAACCATCTCTTACGCCAGTATGAGAAGAGATAAAGAAAAATAATGGAATACGCACAAAGTCATATCCGAGGAATAACTTCAGAATGCAGTGATTTAATTGCCTATTCAAAAGCTCAAAATTATCAAAAAACGGATTCATATTTGTACCTAGTGACAAAAAACTTGCATTTGATTCCTAGGGAGTTGCCTCAAGATATATCTCGTATAGACTTTATATAGCTTTGCCCCAACTTTAGCCGGAGTCTTGGCTACAACTGAGCCTTAGCAATAACAGAAAATGATATATAAATGGATAACTGGAGTAACTTGATACTTGAGTTGGTGTTTCGATCGTAAACTGAATATGGCTCATATTAGATAAGATCGAAAGTGGGAGGCCTTTTATACCTTCAAGGGGTAGAACGCAGAAGTCCATTTACTTTCCGATGATAGTTTTTCGTGAAAACTGCTTTCTGCTGTCAATATTTTTAAGTTGACTAACCATGCTTCATAGCAATGAGGTATAACTTTTGTACTAGTTTTAGACCGAAAAATAAAGATTTGAGAGTCGGTTATAATGCTTCCTGCAGTATTGAAACCTTAAATCTCTCGCCCTAATGCCATAAAATAGTGTCCTGCCTCTGCAGAATGTTCGACGGCTTAATATCAATTTGGACCACCATCTTGTGGTAGCCAAGGTACGAACTATCCTTTCTGTGGCAAACACTCCATACCACCATAACGAAAAAACTGATACAATAAGGAATTTATAAGATTCTTAGGTATGGCGGTATGCCTACTCTGCTGCGTAAGGGTTTGTTCGCGCCTTGGCTGCCACAAAATGTTGATCCGAACTAATATAAATGCTTAAAAATTGCAAAGAACTCTGTAGAAACGTCTGCTGTTTATCATGGCGTAATCGATTTGTTTTCTCATTCTTGTACTGGATCTTGGTACTACCGATTACTTTATTTTGAGTAGCCGCAAAAGAAAGTGAATTCTCTTGAACCATGTGAGTTAGCGGAAACTCAACTTCCAGCCTATGAGCTCTGAATCTCCTACTTTTCCCAGCCTGGCGTTGGACTCATCAAGCACCTTTTCGAAATCGATGCAGCGGTAGCGTAAATATTGGTGTTCCAATCTCATAGAAGGAGTACTTATAAGCGTCGCAAAACATTCCACATATTCAGAACAGTTACCCAAACTTTCGAGTAGTGCTTATGAGATTACAAGAACAATATCATAGTCGCTGTTCTCTTTGCCTTTTAGGCGTCTCCCAGCCCTGCTAACGTAATAAATTAAAGAACTAACTTCTTTAATTAACGAAGCTCTGTCTTGAGATACATACATTAACCCCAAACTAATCCTAAATGGATTATGTTTTAAGAAATTTGCATTTCTCTTGTATTCCTTATCATTTCGCTTAACTTTCTGCACTGAATTAATCGATTTATACAAACTTTTTTTTCGGAGGCTATTTATCAGCGTCTTTAATTAAAAGGATTTCAAGCTCGGTGATTATTAAATTGTGTCAACGGATAATGGCAAATACAGAAAACTGACTATGGTACATAGTAGAGTAGATGCGAGAATGTACATCCGCATTGCTGATAAAAGCTTACCAGTGAAAAATTCGAACAATTGTTTCAGTATATTACAGGAGATGAAAATAAACTAAAAATGGAACGACTTCCGTTGAAGATTTGGCCAAAATGGGGAAAAGTGCAAAAAAAATTCTAGCAATAAACGTTATTTACAGGCAGATAAAGGCCGTTACGAGTTCGCAAGCGTTGAAATGAGCAACGCACACAATCAATTTACCGGCACACATATACACACACACTTACACCACTACCACACAAACAAAACTTAACTTCAAATCCACGCGCGCGTAGTTGCATGACTGGGCAGGGTTTGGGGTTTGATCCACATGGCAAGGAGCCAAATTGATAAAACAGCAGGGAGCTTTGCCAAGTAGTGACAAGAAAAAAAGTATAGGAAATTTGTTAAAACAAGTAAGGATGGCTAAGTTCGGATGTAACCGAACATTACATACTCAGCTGAGAGCTTTGGGGACAATAAGGGAAAATCACCATGTAGGAAAATGAACCTAGGGTAACCCTGGAATGTGGTTGTATGACATGGGTATCAATTGGAAGGTATTGGAGAGTATTTTAGAAGGGAGTGGGCCATAGTTCTATAGCGCCTTTTCGGGTATCAAATTAAAGGTATTCATGAGGGTTTTAAATCAGAGTGGCCCTTAGTTGTATATGTGAAGGCGTTTTGGAGATATCGACCAAAATGTGGACCAGGGTGACCCAGAACATCATCTGTCGGGTACCGCTAATTTATATACGTAATACCACGAACAGTATTCCTGCCATGATTCCAAGGGCTTTTGATTTCGCCCTGCAGAACTTTTTCATTGCCTTCTATTTAATATGGTAGGTGTCACAACCATTTTATAAAGTTTTTTCTAAAGTTATATTTTGCGTCAAAAAACCAATCCAATCACCATGTTTCATCCCTTTTTCGTATTTGGTATAGAATTATGGTATTTTTTCATTTTTCGAAATTTTCGATATCGAAAAAGTGGGCGTGGTCATAGTCGGATTTCGCCCATTTTAAATACCAAGATAAATTGAGTTCAGATAAGTACGTGAACTAAGTTTAGTAAAGATATATCGATTTTTGCTCAAGTTATCGTGTTAACGGCCAAGAGAAAGGACAGACGGTCGCCTGTGTATAAAAACTGGGCATGGCTTCAACCGATTTCGCCCATTTTCACAGAAACCCGTTATCGTCACAGAATCTATGCTACCACAAAATTATTATGGCATTAAAAGTATTCTAGACAAATTAAATGAAAAATGGCGGAGCCACGCCCATTTTGAAATTTTCTTTTATTTTTGCACCATATCATTACTGGAGTTGAATGTTGACATAATTTACTTATATACTGTAAAAATATTGAATTTTTTGTTAAAATTTGACTTTTAAAATTTTTTGATTAAAAAGTTGGCGTGTTCGTCATCCGACTTTGCTAATGTTAATTCAGAACATATATAGTAATACTCAGGAGTAACGCTCCTGCCAAATTTCATCATGATATCTTCAACGGCTGTCAAAGTACAGCTTGCAAAACTTTTAAATTACCTTCTTTTAAAGTGGGCGGTGCCACGCCCATTGTCCAAAATACTACTAGTTTTCTATTCTGCGTCATAAGGTCATCCACCTACCAAGTTTCATCGCTTTATCCGTCTTTGGTAATGAATTATCGCACTTTTTCGGTTTTTCGAAATTTTCGATATCGAAAAAGTGGGCGTGGTTATAGTCCGATTTCGTTCATTTTAAATAGCGCTCTGAGATGAGTGACCAGGAACGTACATACCAAATTTCATTAAGATACCTCAACATTTACTCAAGTTATCGTGTTTACGGACGGACAGACGGACAGACGGACATGGCTAAATAATTTCTTTTGATATATAGAAGTCTATATCTATCTCGATTAGTTTATGCCGCTACAGATTACCGTTATGCGAACAAAATTAATATACTCTGTGAGCTCTGCTCAGCTGAGTATAAAATACAAAAGAGTGAAGAAGAAGTTGATTAACTTTGCAGAAATCGATAAGCAAAGTCCATGGCCCGTAAAATACAATAAATTTCCGCTCAAGTAGCCCCACCTTGCAACTGTCAATCTCCCGACTCAGTCACTTATACGCTCAGTTATTCAGCCATACGCTTTTGGTTTGCTCTTTGCTCTTGTTGCTGAGGAATTCGCCAACTATTTAGCCTATCAGTCGTACGACCAAGCGACCACCCACTCTATGACAAATCTCATTTGGCGCCAATGACACCATAAGCGCGCGTGTCTTAGACGTCTTTTTGGCACTCCTTCGCTGCCGAAAATCATTAGAAACTTTTTACGCCGCCCTTACTAACATTGAGTGACAAAAATGTAGCAACTGGCAAGTGAAAAAATAGACTTAACTTTGTTGTTGTTGGCAATGGAGTGCAAGAAAAAGTTATCCTGTTTGTTATTGCTTAAGTTTGATACGTATACACGAGGGCTCGAAGATAAATAAGTAGGTTTTCAAGAATGAAATGTTAACAGCAAAGCTTCCTCACGTTTCTCATTTTACGGAGAGAGCTTGCTGAAAAGCAGGATGATTTTGATCGACGGAACAGCTGGATCTGATGCAATTTAATATGGGCTCTGGTGTAAAAAGGGCTTTTCAGATTTATTTCATCTAACATCTCACTGAAATCCGTTTTTACTAGGGAGATTTACCGCCGAAGAAACGCGAGGTTGATAACTTGCCGTCTAACTTTAAACCGTATCTATGTTGCGGATCTCCCTGCCACGGCTAGCAGTTCATCTAAACATAAGCTCGTTATATTTTTAGCTGAGATGTGGGCGTTATTCGAATATAGGGCGTTTTTGAAATAGACCGTTTTACAAATAAGGGAGAAAGCGAAAGAGCTGGTGTTTTTGCGAAATGGAAAAATATTAGGTGAGCTTGGCGTGGTGGGGCGATATTAATTAGTCTCTCTTAAGGCATCTTCTTCTTTGGGATTTGGGGAGTGTTATGGATGTTAATGTCTTTTGCCGGATATGTATTAGGTACATTCCCGAAACGAGAGCTGCTAAAGCCCGACCATGTCGGGACGATACCCATTGAACTTTTAGAAACCCTCCTTTCGTGAGAAACTTTGGGTCAACAGAGCCTCGTCTGTAAAATATGTGCATGTGGATACATTGGAATTTGTAACAGTATTCCCCTGGAGTAAGTGAGGTTGACATTTGGGGTGAAGTGCGTTATGTCGAACATTCAGCCAATCCAAAGTGGAGTTGAGATTCCACTTCCAAAACTAATGACCATGCATTGAAACAAACACACCGTTACAAAGAGCGTTTATTCTATTTGAGATGAGAGGTCGATTAGCAGCAGATTACTAAGTGACCGGTTAGAGGTAAGGCGATAAGTGGGTGGGAAATGGTGAAGCCGTTATGTAAAGTTTTTGAAAAGTGAACCTGTGCGTGATGCCTAAAACCATCCGGAGCAACGGGGAATGTTGAAACGGTAAGCAGTTGTTTGCTGTCTAAAACGACCCAAGGCAGCCGATTCTACGCTTTCCAAGGCAGCCGGTTCTATGTACCGGAGCGACTCGGGATTTTTCCCGACCAAGGGCTGTCATTTCAGTGTAACCCACCGCTACAACAACAACAACAACAACCGTGAGCTAGATGGTAAACACTTGAGTGTTGTTTGATGAATAGTGAACCGCTGACAGGTGGATAGCTAATGGCGGTAGACGGTGGAGAGTGGAACGAAGAGTAGTTCATTTGTGCTAAAGATTACCAATAGATGTAGAACGGCAGAACAGCCAAACAATGCACCAGTGGATGATTGATAATAAGCGGCATATGATCTACCGATGAATGGTGAAATGCGTAGTGGTTATCCGTGAAGGGAGATCGGTTACGGACGCCAAAGTAACTGGTTGATCGGTGAGGCGATGTCAGATAAAGTGGTAAATGGATGAAAGTAGAACCAAAGCTAACTCGGTGATCTGGCCTCGGATATGCGGTGAGAGTGGACTCACTAGTGACCTGAAGACAAGGAAATTGCGAAACTGTAAGGTTGTGACCACTCCAAGTCCTTCGACGCACCAAAACAGTTGAAAACCTAAAGTGCCTGATAGCTCTGTCACTATAAGATCGAGCGCTGTCAGGAATTGCTCGACTAAACTTGCAATCGCATCAAACTCATTTTTGATAAAGCTTTTTTGGATGCCAGAAACATATACCTGGCAACTTTTACGCTCATTTAATGGCAGGTGCAGGCACTTGCGAAGTGAACGCAGCTGCCAGTAGAGACTTTGGAATTTTGCTGACCACCTTGCGCTCTGCTTATGGACAAATGAGCATACAGTCAGCTTAGAAAGCGCTGCACAAATCACCTTTTGCTAGGTATCGAGGCTGTTGTTGTAACCTCAAAAGCACGTCCCGGGTATGCATCCGTTACGTACCCATATTAGCCATAAACTCGAAAGCCACAGTACAATTTTTTGATGCTTCGAACCTGTGGCTATCCAGTTGACGAGAAAATTTTGGCCAGTTCTTGACTTCATGCGTGCTGGCCTAAATAACGAATAGTTCTCGAATCAAGTTACTGGAGGACTTAGATCGACTGAATACTTAAGAAATTTTTTCTTAAACGGGGTCCACTCTCGGCAAGCCCGTCGAGTGTATTTCTGCCGATTAGCCTCAGCTTTCCTAAATATTGGAGGACGGGGGTATGGAATAATTCAGTCATCAAGAAAATTTCAAAAAAACCATCGACTTATCAAATAGCCCTCGTCAATATTTGTATCTACAAGTGTATTCATATTTAGCCATATTCTTTTAAGTGTTCTAACTGACTTGACGATTTTTTGTGCTTTTTCACATCATAAAGTTTGCTCATAATGGGATTTGCGCATAAAATACGCAGCCAATTTTGGTAATTGTGGGTGGGTAAATATTTGTAACGAGCACGTACTTCTACTCTTGAAAAGACAAGAGGCAAACAGTTAGTTGATTTTCGTTTTGCTTGAACGATTGCTGAGGATTTGAACCATCGCTACTGCGCCACTTTGTTATTTTCAATTCAATTCAATTATCGAGTGGAAAGTCGCATAACATCGATGAGTTGTGGAGTGCCATTGGAGGCTGGTTGGGTGTCAGCCTAGTTAGCTGCTTGGTTAACTTGGCTTTTGTTTGTTTTCAAATATTTGGAATGTGCGAGTGTTTTGGAATTTTGTTTGCTTAAAATGTATGGAATGGCTTTGAGTTGGCGTTGAACGTTTTACTAACGTGCCTCGAGGCGTTTTGAAATCCTGGCAATAAGTGGTGGTAATCGCATTTGGTTAAAGGAATTAGACAATTAAAAGGAATTTTGCATAAAACGAAGACATGTGAGCTCTTATTGAGAGCTTACCCAGTAAAATTTGCTTTGTAGCAAATTTTTTTTGAACTGTCGAATAAATAACTCAAATATTCAGTATAATAAAACGTTCTTTATTTAGACTACTTTGGGAGTAGTATTTTACAATTACAATTATCGCGTACTTCGCTACAGCGTGTTAAAATCAACCTGATTTATTATTCCAAAGGGTGTTGGATTTCAGGATGTGTTGGATGTTGATGATATAGATTTTATTGGGCTGAACAAACACGCTGTGCCTTCTCGGGGTAAGATAAAGAAGCAAAATAAGTGGGTCTTGCGGTAAACAAGGACAAGACGAAGTACCTACTGTCATGCAAGAAAGAATTGGCGCATTCGTACCTTAGCAGCCACGTCACTGTTGACGAATATGAATTTGATTAATGTGAAAGATTTCGTCTTTTCGAGAACCATTTATTAACCGCAATGAAATCAAAAGTAGAACAACTCTTGCCAACAAGTGCTACTTTGGACTGAATAAGCAATTGAAAAGTAAAGTCCTCTCTCGACGAACAAAAATCACGCCTTACAAGTCGCTCATCATATTTGTCGTCATGTATGGCTCGGACTCATGAGCGATATCGGGAGAAGATAGAATGAATGGCTTTTGGATTGTTCGAGGGAAAAGTTCTCCGGATAATTTATGGTCCCATCCGTAATGCCGACGGCGAGTATCGAAGGAGATATAATGATGAGCTGTCTGAGCTTTACGCAGATATGACGATAGTACAGCGAATAAAAACCCAAAGGCTTCGCTGGCTTAGGTCATGTTATGCGAATGGACTGTGAGTGAATGGAAGTGCATACAAGAAGAAAGTATTTCAGTCGACAACGTAAATTTGGAAGCAGAAGAAGGGGAGACCTCCACTGAGTTGGGAGAGGCAGGTGGAGAAAGAATTGACCTCCCTTGGTGCTTCCAAATGGCGTCAGTTATCGCGAAACAGGGATAGCTAAACAGCTGTTGAGATTTGAATTAAGTTTCGTCAGTCATCGCTTCTCATCTAAGAATCTGAAATTGTGGTATCATTGCATATGCGAATTTGCAATCACTTCGATTTTTTTTGGCGACCGATCCTTTAAATGGTTAAACTACACGGTTTAACACAAGCCGACTTTCTGTTTGCTTCTACGCTGAAATAAGGAGCCTTTCGAAAAGACTTCTGGCGGTATAGATCATGCATAGTGGTCGGTATGCCGAAGGCCAGTTTGACTCTTTACCCTTGCCAATTAAAACTAGCTGTTGATTGTTTCCATGTGTCGGGAAATAGTCCGTTTCTTGGGGATGTTTTGCAATTTTTTTAAGGGGCACGCTTGGGTGCGATCTATTGGTAATTGATTACAGCCAAAGAAGGCGCATCCCTATTCTGAGTTCTACACCTTCACATAATCACAAATCTGACAAAGAATGTCGAGAGTATCTACTGCACTGTATCTACATACGCAGGTACATATGGTTACATAAGCAGATATCTGTGTAAGCTTCAGCAAAGTTTTTCAATAAACACAATCACTTATCAAAAGATTCTTACACATTTAACATCATTAAAACTTTGTTTAAGTAACTTTTGATAGACACAAAATCACAGAGAAATATATTTGAGTATGAGTATTTGTATGCTTAAATTGACTCGCATACACACAACGACTCATATCAAGTTACATTAATTCTATTTAAGTAAGCCATAAAACCCGGAATTGAATGTTCCCAGAATATCGTATTTGTGCGATTACATTAGCGTTAGTGAGTTTTGAGGAAGCGCTTCATTATGTTCTCGATTCCGTCAGTGGTCAGACATTTAATTCCTCATTTGAGACGTTAATTCGCAACAAAACATGCGTATAAACAATTGACAAATGGCATGGAATGGTCAAAATGGACAAACAGACGAGCATTAAACACCACAACTAGAAATGTAGGTATTCGTACTTCCATATGAGCTCTATCTTTAGTAAAAGGGCGTATTTAAACGAATAGTAAATACTTGAGTTGACAACATCAACAACAAAGTGCAACAAACAATGTAAATTGAAGAAGATGTTTAAGAAGAGGAAGCATCAAATGGTTTAGTAACCGAATACCAAAAGCCATTAATCGAGTGAGCAGAAATAAGCTGGGAGATTAAAACAACAAAGTACACACAAAAAGAAAACCCAATTCAAATCTCAACTCAAAGGAGTTATTAGCCCTCTTACCACTGAGGGAAAGTCCCTCGCCAACATGAGCATCCCAGCTTGTTAGGTCCTGACATCCCTGCATCAATCAGATCTAAAGCTATTTCGATGACCTGACTGGGTGATGATTCGAGATCCAATTTGACGTAACTGGTGGTGGCCTATGAGGCTCTAGTATATATTATTGTTATAACAATCCCTACTGGTGTTTGAATGTCCGATTAATGGCTATTCCAACCAATTCCTTACTCGAAGCTGGTAATGTGTTGAAAATCTTTTGCATACAAAATCATTATTTACCATATTGGAAGTCTATGTAAGACTCCACGCATATAATCAACTTAGTGACCGCAGTGCAGACAGCCGCCAGCATTATACCTGAAGTGTAATCAAATAATGTGTCTACAGCCATCCATCATATACAGGAAGCGTGAAAGGTTGCAAAGCCAACGATTAGGGAGGATAATACCTCCGAAGATTCGATTTTATCTAGATGTAAACATTCCTTGATTTTTCAAAAGCTGGGCACTTAGCCATATGCTATTCTCCTAAAATAGCTTCATGGCCACGCTTACATGCCAACCTAATATAAACGCACGAAAGTCATTTTCTGTCAAAAATGTCTCATGCACATACAACTTTGTATGAGAGCAACCCAAATTGAATTTGCTGCGTGAAAACCTAACTCGATTTCCAATTTTTGTTCTGCGTGACATTTAGATTTGACGTTTGCACACATACTTTACATTGTCGCAACGCATGCTTATTTGGGTTAGAGTAAAAAACGCCGGTTGTTTGCGTGCGCTAAAAAAACGCGGTGCGGTTTTATTAGGTTGGCATGTTAGTGCGCTGTTTTTTGTTGTTGTTGTCTCCGAAGGATGTGAACAGTACTTTTATAGATATGAAACCGATGTGCTTCGATACTATCTCTTTCTAGTACTAGCCCGAATGCCGCGGCAACGATTTTTCACCCCTCGAACCTTCAGGCCAGTGGATTTCAGTCGCCTCTTACGACAGACATGTCTACTGCGGGAATGTCCTAACCTTTTAATCCGCTGTTATGCAGCGCCTGCCAAAGGCTTCACCGGAGCAGTAAAATGCAATGAGCCAATTAAGGGTGGTCTGAATTCAGGGATGTTATACTTTTTTGGTTGGCAACTGAAAAACAAAATCCTCTCTCAACGAAAAATGCACTCTATCATTCGCTCATCATACCTGTGCTGATGTACGGCTTTGAATTATGAACGGTGTAGAGAGAAGATGATATGTCTCATGGATGTCGACGATCGCAGGAGTTATGAACATTTACTTACTCAGATATGAAGATAGTACAACGAAAAGAAGCCAAAAGCTTTAATTAGCTCATGTCATGCGAATGCACAAAGACGCTCCGGGCAAGAAAATATTTCAATCTACACTCGCATTTGGAAGTAGAGAAAGGTTGAGACCTCAACAGTGTTAGGAGAGGTGGGTAGAGGAAGACATGCCTTCCTTGTGAAAACCACTAACTAGGGTAAGAATTATTGCACCCCCAGAAAAAGCGAGCATACTTAGGTCAGTCGACCCATTGGCAGTCAGAGTGCAGATATCGGTGTTCTCGGTATTCTGGAAAATCATTCAGTAAGGTACCTAAAATCTTTCCTGACAAGAATTGCCAAGGCAGAGGTCATCTCTTGAAAGCAGCTTTATTCATGATCCTGTGTAGGACGAAAACTGAACACAGGTCACCTCTATTCAGATATGGAAGTTCGCAAAGCATCTGCGAGTACATCGTCAAATGCAGTTTTAAGCAAACTTAACTAACAAACCTTAGCCCCTAATGCGTTCTCCCTAACTTACGCTTTCTAGACCTTCCCTACAGCAAAAGCTTTTGGCAAGTGGGGGAGGCAGACCAAAGTTCGGATCCTCATATTTTGTTTTTGGTATACTTATAGTGCAGACTTCTTGCCTTTGACGTTTAGGACACCGATTTCCTTGCACGAATTTCGGCAAGAATTAAAAAGTTGGGCACACTTTCGCTACCCCCTAATACTCTACAAATGAGCGTAAGAGTAAGCCAAACAAACAATCCAACATTCAATAATAATATTTATATGAGAAGACCACAAATACTACATATGTATATAAGTACATGTGCCTTTTATGTGTGGCAAAATAGAAACTACGGGATGAGAAGCCTGATGGGTACATTCGGGGGAAGGAAATTGCGTTTGTGGTATTCTATCAGGCATATTGGATACATTTCCTGCATCACTGCAAAAATCACCATCTCACAAGGCTTGAGGGCGCTGTCAATGGGACGGAGTTGATAAGAGGGCGGGGCAATAGAAATATTGTTTAGAAAACGTAAAAGCCGTAATTTACAAAATAAATCTACATACAAGTTTATTTGACGCTGATGGAAAGTCTTTGTTTTGTTTGTTACTTGAAATTGCCAAGTTTAGATGCACAAGTGAATTGTCGTTTATTGGCTAGAAAACATCTTGAGCTATAGAAATCAAATCTACACTTTTAGGCTCAGCCACTATGAGAGTATGCAGTGTGAGCTTATTATGAGTGTGTTTGTGTAGGGAATGTCATCGAAGAGTAATGTCCGTTTCAAGAAATTAAGTTGCCACTTCAGCTTGGCGCCACTTATAGTCATATAATCGTTAGATACATCTGTAAACGCATGACGGTTCAACGATGTAACTGAATGGCTGAATGTACTGCTGTTATTACCTAACTGTGATATCTGGCACAGAGAATCGGCTACTACGGTTTAAGGGAGATCCGGATATTTGGAAGGTTCACTTCTGTTGAACTGAGATTCGTCTTTTACTTAGTTGACGTGAGGCTATCTGCTCGATTGCACATAATTGTGCCTAATAGCTTTTTATTCTGCTGCTATATATAGCTCGAGCCACGTGCGGAATTTTGCGGAAAAAAGCTTCGGTACTTCGCGTAAAAATAGATTGTGATACTGCTATGAACCTATGAGTATGCTTCTTACTCAACTGGAGTGCAGTTTGTGAAGAGTAAAAGAGTCAAAGCGCTGCTATGAGGCAGGAGAACAAAGCTTCACTGACATCACGGAACGCACTATGTGCATCAGTACCATCATAAATCGGCGCTTAAGCTTCTAAACGGAGTTTGCTATGGCTGGGACAAGTCAACTGGAAGCAGCAATAACCAATGCTAATTGAGAGCAAGCAAGGGAGCTTAAGTCTTCTCTTCTGCTCCCCAACTCACTGGAGTCTGCCTTTCTCCTCTCCCCTGAGCGCCTCTCGAATACTTCAAGGCTATCCCTTCGACACCATCACCACTGATTCGTGCCATACATCAGGACAGTTATGTGATGAGAGACTCAAAGATCTGCGTTTGTTGCGTCGATAGATATCGATTTCTTCTTTCAAACACCGCTTTCTCAAGCGGATGTGACCATCTAAGGCTTCTCTGCCACGATGCACACCTCCAAATTTTATTGAATCGTTTGTGCGTCCGTCGAATCTGACAGGCTCAATGTGAGTAGTTTGTGCAAGAGCAAAAAGCTTTTGACTAGCCCGAATATAAAACTACGGTCACTTTGTCGAGCCACCAACCTAGTTTTAAACAAATTCGCCAAAATGATGTCAGACATAAATAAACCTAAGAGATTAGAGCAGCTATCGGATCGCCAGTGTACTCTTGGTCTTCTTAACCATACTTGCGTTAAGTAGATTTAGGGAAACTGGAATTTGTAGTTGTAGTAGTAGAGGTGAGCTGAGCTGGTCCAGTCATAGGCTAAATGTGTCAGCTTGTTTGATTCATATTCATAACAACAACATGGACGAAAATCAATTCGTTATCGGTCCCTTAACTGCTCTACCGAGGGTACAGGTCAATAGAATATTGAAATAGTGCCCTGCACATCAAGTTAAATTGTTTTCTGCAGGAGCGAATGCTCCACTATTGGCCCTACTTCTGGTATGTGCGATAATCCATGGGAATCTCTCCGAAGTACGCTTGCATGCTCCGTAGAGGGAGCTACGAAAAGTTCACTTATGTATATCTCTATAAACATCCTATTTGATTGGGAAGGATGTGCTTTGCGGGATAGTGAACATGGTATGCTCTGGTCATAGCTTGAGTATTCCTAATTACTTAGATTCGTTGGACCTTAGAAACCGCATAGTCATTTCAGTTGAAGCAGTTAAGGCCAACAAATAAACTTCCTTAACCCTCAACGCCATAGTCGTAACCATCCCATATGCATATCCATCTCCAATGTGATCGATTAATGGTGCCTTAACCTAAAAATCCTGAATATTTCATAAAAATAAGAAAACGCAAAAAATTACAAACATATTCCACAAAAAAATAAGTCTCTTAGTCAAAACGGTATCCAAATAATAATAAAATATACAAAAGTTAATAAATTCACCAACTCAAATATTTTTATAGGTTATGGATATGGCGAAAAACCAAAAACCATTTGGTTGGCTATGGTATGGTTACGGCGTTAGCGATTATGGTATGGCACCATTAATCGATTACATTGATTCCTTAAGGTAGGTTCGATCACGCTGTTTTATCTGGTTATGGTTTTATGGTTATAAGCCACCATTAATTAGCCCTTAAACACAAACGTTAACAAAAATAAAACGTTTACAGTTTTTAGTGCCGCCTGACATGAGGGTATGTTGGAACCATCTTTGGGTTATTCTCTTATTTTAAAATATTTTAGAATCGGAAACTATCGGTCCCTTGAAGAACCCAGTAGTCTTGGTATAATTCGTTGGTTCTAAGCATCACTATTGCACTACAGTTCGCATACGTGTGTTTGTACGAGTATGTGTGATGGGCTTATGAGTTTTATTTTCATTTTAATTCAATTCAAGATCTGTTGTATTATAAAAAAGTCTCCTCACTGTCATTAAAAACATTACCCTACAAAAAATGCGATTAGTCTGGATGAACCGGGACGAGTCACAAAGGAGTATGCGTCAATGCCGGTGTTGATCTCTTTGTATGGGTTGAAACTGTTCCCCTTGTTTGAGCATGTCCTATGAAGAGATAATTGTACCCATTTATACCTGAAGGGTATCGATAGCACTTTGTACCCATATGGGAACATAGAAGATAGTATCTTTTCGGTTCTATAAGGACTCAAATTGGGCCCAAACGCATTTTTCATGACAGAACACAATCGAAGGGTTTGCCAAGCCACAAAATCTACTATTTGAGGGGGCGGAACTGCTTTTCTAAATGGAATAAGAAATATTATCTAAAATTTAACCTAACTCCAGCGTAGTCTAAGTCCTAGTAATTTGGTTCGGTATAGGGCCTCGCATTTTTCTTAAATATTCGATTCAATCCCCTGTAATCTTTTTATTTTATTTCGTTACTGATATCTTTCTTAAAGTGGGCTTCATAGATATCAAACTGACTAATCCCAACTGTACCGAAAGGCACCATAGGGGATCCATTATGCCCAAATGTAGACAAAAGAGTTCAATCTGAGACCAATCTCTCTAGGGATAAATCGCACGATGTTTTGTGAGGGTATTCTATGAATACATTCACACACACATATGTACATATCCAATGTACACCATCATCCGTGTCATTCATCGCCTTTGTCCACTGTATTGGCACTTTGACGTTGGCGGCGCTTCTAAACAAGCTCATAGCAGTTGCATGGATTCTAATGCAAAATACTCAGAGCAATTGACCGCTTGACCCTTTACATATGTACTTGCGTGTTTTTATTTTATTCATTATCAATGATTTCACGTGTGTGTTAAATAACTGTTTGCCCTACAACAATGTTTCTACTACTAAACAAAAACTACGATACTCACATTATTAACTCTTTCCTGCAAACGGGAAAGCGCTTCTTCAAGTTCGATAATCCGATTTTCCAGTACTTCCTGCGAAGAGAGCAAGAAAAGAGAGTGCGAAAGATAGCAAAATAATAATCGTTGAATTTAAAAAGAAAAACAAAACAGCAAAATTTTGCAAAACAAATTATGATATTTAACTTTTAAGCTTTTAGTTGTTTTGTTTAACACATTGACCGCCATGTGTCATGTTGACAATTTCTTTGTGGGAACAGAGTTTTTATGTGTTTAAGCATATATGTATGGTTATGTGTTTGAGAATTTCTTGAAGCTGCTAGTCGCCATATTTAGAAATTGAATTTTTGTTCAAAATGTTCGCTGGCAGTCAATGTGTTAATTACTCTACACTGTTAAGCTGGTAGTTATTTGCTGTGTGAAAGTGGCCAATTATAACTTATTTTTATTTAATGCGCCCAATTATTTTATTTAAGTTAAGCCGATTGAACATAAACTGTACAGTTTTCAATATGAGTGTGCGTATGTGTGCCAAAATTAGGTAGAGAATCAAGTGAAAGTATGTGATGGTGATTTACTAATGTGAAGCTAAATGGCAATCATGATCTATTATGAACAAGTACAGAAAGCCGATGAAAGAATATGTACATAGGTGCTAGCATATATGTATATACATATGTATATGTATGCATGATTGTGTGTGTATGTTTGTGAAAATATCTAAGGACGGGTTTTCATTCGAATTCAACTCCCAGTTAAAGCTGACTAGAATTTAGTCTTGCCACTTTGTGTGGTTACATTGAAATTGTCTGCTCATCTGGGCATAAGCGACCTAAGTGGCAGGGTTAAACTCTAGGCAACTTCAACTCGAGTTTAACTTGCACTGAAAACCTAACCAAAGTTATGTATGCTGAAATTTGTTCCAGAACAAACATTTGTATAGACCAATTCGGCAATAGTAGAGTTTATAGGTTTCTAGAGGGATGCTACAGTAAATGTGCAACTTTTACGAGAGGGGGTATATAAAATATGTATATGATAGACAAAATTTACAACCTACTTCTTCAGCTAAAATACTTCTAAATTTATACTTCTATTCCTTTCAACGGAAGTCAAGTTTAAATAGTTTCCAAGCAGAGCTTATGCAGCTGTTGCATAACCAAATAACCAAGCCGAAAGAAATTACGCTAGTAAAGTCAACGAATGAGATTTGTTCTTCTTAAATTACAGGTATTCTTCAAAACCGCGGGCATTAAGATTGAATCAACTAAGTTTTTGTCAAGAGAACACATTTTTTTTTAGTAATTTCGACAAAATAACAAATGTTGGTCTTAAGTTAACAATATTCTGTAAAAATTCCAGATTCTCTATTAATCTAACTGATTTTTCTGTCAAAAGATTTGATTTCATTGCTTTATTTCAACAATTAACAACTTTCAATATTATCAGCTAATTTCAAAGAGAAACTTACGATCATGGCGCTCACTACTTGAGTCTTATGGTTGAGGCGCTGCATTAATATCTGTCATATTAACAGTTTCACTGTTATTTAAAGTTGATGAAAATCTGTTATTTTGAAGATCTCTTTGGTAATAGTGAGAGCACTTACGGACATCATCTTATAATGCTTTCACACAGAAACTTAATGATCTCATTTCACCTTCTAATGAAATCGTAAATTTTTGCTTTCACACAGAAGTGACTGCTCGATTACTATGAAGGATGAAATGTCAAGCGAATAAAATGACAATGCTATATGACAGACAATCATGGCGGAACGATACAAGGTGGCAGCATGGTGACATGCCTACTTACATAAATAAGAAATCCTTGCACTTTGTTTTTGTTAATTCGATGGACAAATGTCAAAATCGTACCGCGCCGGAAGTTGATGTCTCAAATCAAATAAAACAAGTAAGGAAGGTTAAGTTCGGGTGTAACCGAACATTACATACTCAGTTGAGAGCTATGGTGACAACATAAGGGAAAATAACCATGTAGGAAAATGAACCGAGGTAACCCTGAAATGTGTTTGTATGACATGTGTATCAAATGAAAGGCATTAAAGAGTATTTTATGAGGGAGTGGGCCATAGTTGTATAGGTGGACGCCATTTAGGCATATCGCCATAAAGGTGGATCAGGGTTGACTCTAGAATGCGTTTGTACGATATGGGTATCAAATGAAAGGCGTTAATGAGTATTTTAAAAGGGAGTAATCCTTAATTCCATAGGTGGACGCCGTTTCGAGATATCGCCATAAAGGTGGACCAGGGTGACCCTAGAATTTGTTTGTACGATATGGGTATCAAATGAAAGGTGTTAATGAGTATTTTAAAAGGGAGTAATCCTTAGTTCCATAGCTGGACGCCGTTTCGAGATATCGCCATAAAGGTGGACCAGGGGTGACCCTAGAATTTGTTTGTACGATATGGGTATCAAATGAAAGGTGTTAATGAGCATTTTTAAAAGGGAGTTGTCCTTAGTATCCATAGGTGGACGCCGTTTCGAGATATCGCCATAAAGGTGGGCCAGGGGTGACTCTAGAATTCGTTTGTACAATATGGGTATCAAACGAAAGGAGTTAATGAGTATTTTAAAAGGGAGTGGGCCTTAGTTCTATAGGTGGACGCCGTTTCGAGATATCGCCATAAAGGTGGACCAGGGGTGACCCTAGAATTTGTTTGTACAATATGGGTATCAAATGAAAGGTGTTAATGAGCATTTTTAAAAGGGAGTGGTCTTAGTTCCATAGGTGGACGCCGTTTCGAGATATCTCCATAAAGGTGGACCAGGGGTGACTCTAGAATTCGTTTGTACAATATGGGTATCAAACGAAAGGAGTTAATGAGTATTTTAAAAGGGAGTGGGCCTTAGTTCTATAGGTGGACGCCTTTTCGAGGTATCGCAATAAAGGTGGACCAGGGTGACTCTAGACTTTGTTTGTACGATATGGGTATCAAATGAAAGGTGTTAATGAGTATTTTTAAAAGGGAGTGGGCCTTCGTTCTATAGGTGTTCGCCTTTTCGAGACATCGCCATAAAGGTGGACTAGGGGTGACTTTAGAATATGTTTGTACGATATGGGTATCAAATGAAAGGTGTTAATGAGTATTTTAAAAGGGCGAGGGGCTTAGTTCTATAGGTGGACGCCTTTTCGAGATATCGCCATAAAGGTGGACCAGGGGTGACTCTAGAATGAGTTTGTACGATATGGGTATCAAATTAAAGGTATTAATGAGAGTTTTAAAAGGGAGAGGTGGTTGTTGTATATGTGAAGCGTTTTCCAGATATCGACCAAAATGTGGACCAGGGTGACCCCAGAACATCATCTGTTGGATACCGCTAATTTATTTATATATGTAATACCTGCCAAGATTTTAAGGGTTTTTTATTTCGCCCTGCAGAAGTTTTTCATTTTCTTCTACTTAATATGGTAGGTGTCACAACAATTTTATAAAGTTTTTTCTAAAGTTATATTTCGCGTCAATAAAACAATCCAAGTACCTTACCATGTTTCATCCCTTTTTTCGTATTGGTATAGAATTATGCATTTTTTCATATTTCGTAATTTTCGATATGGAAAAAGTGGGCGTGGTCATAGTCGGATTTCGTTCATTTTTCATACCAAGATAAAGTGAGTTCAAGTAAGCACGTGAACTAAGTTCATTAAAGATATGTCGATTTTTGCTCAAGTTATCGTGTTAACGGCCATGCGGAAGGACAGACGGACGACTGTGTATAAAAACTGGGCGTGGCATCAACCGATTTCGCCCATTTTCACAGAAAACAGTTAACGTCATAAAATCTATGCACCTACCAAATTTTCAAAAGGATTGGTTAATTTTTGTTCGACTTATGGCGTTAAAAGTATCCTAGACAAATTAAATGAAAAAGGGCGGAGCCACGCCCATTTTGAAATTTTCTTTTATTTTGTATTTTGTTGCACCATATCATTACTGGAGTTGAATGTTGGCATAATTTACTTATATACTGTAAAGATATTAAATTTTTTGTTAAAATTTTACTTTAAAAAATTTTTTTTTAAAAGTGGGCGTGGTCCTTCTCCGATTTTGCTAATTTTTATTAAGCGTACATTTAGTAATAGGGATAACGTTCCTGCCAAATTTCATCATGATATCTTCAACGACTGCCAAATTACAGCTTGCAAAAAGTTTTAAATTACCTTCTTTTAAAAGTGGGCGGCGCCACGCCCATGTCCAAAATTTTACAAATTTTCTATTCTGCGTCATAAGCTCAACTCATCTACCAAGTTTCGTCGCTTTATCTGTCTTTTGAATGAATTATCGCATTTTTCGGTTTTCGAAATTTTCGATATCGAAAAAGTGGGCGTGGTTATAGTCCGATATCGTTCATTTTAAATAGCGATCTGAGATGAGTGCTCAGGAACCTACATAGCAAATTTCATCAGATACCTCAAAATTTACTCAAGTTATCGTGTTAACGGACGGCGACGGACGGACGGACATGGCTCAATCAAATTTTTTTTCGATCCTGATTATTTTGATATATGGAAGTCTATATCTATCTCGATTCCTATATATATGTACAACCAACCGTTATCCAATCAAACTTAATATACTCTGTGAGCTCTGCTCAACTGAGTATAAAAAAGGTTATAATGAGCTGTTCGATGCGGCCACCTTGTATCGTTCCGCCATGCAGACAATGACATTTACTTTGACAATTGACATTTTTAAGCATTGAACACACCAAAAACTAAGAAACTGAACGCTCCCAACAGAGTTGCATTGTGCTTTTGACTTCATTAGGCATTCGATTAGCTACTAATGAAATAATTATAGATTCGAATTTTGTAGGGAAGATTGAGCTCAATAAGCGTCTTAATGTAGAAAACTGCCTTTATTATTCAATAAGCCGTCTGTGTGAAAACAGTATTATATTTCTTGTAGCAGTGCTTCGCCCCATCCAATAGTTGCAATCACTCACAAATTTTCATGGATATTCTTTAACAGAAATCCAAGGAAACTTGCGGTTTCAATATGGTTGGACCAAAGAGATATGAGTGTTAGAGGCTTTGTTTCCACATTGCAATTGAAAATAAAACTGGTATCATGTGGCAGAAATATTACGTGCCGTAGCGACGCGCGTCTCCTAGATAGTCTGCTTCCTTATACTGCGAGTTGCTATTGAACTCTGAGAATGGAAACAGCTAAATTTCAGTGTGTGGGATCTGTTCGTTTTGCTTGCGGAGATGAACCTGGGAGGCGGAGCCACAGCAACCAGTTGTCTGTTAGGATGCCCAGGTTTTGGGGAATTCAACAGAAACTATTCAGAATTTTGTTTCTCTCTCTTTCTGTGGACTATTTTTGTGCCATTGTGAATTAGACGTGCTGGCGTCATAAGACGACATCCCCTGATAATTCTGAGCGCGAAGGTTTGACAGGCCTTCAGCTACTTCCAGTATGTTTCTTTTATGCACGTCGACCAAATCAAAGATGCGCAACACACAAGGTGATAAACATTTGCTTTATAAGTAGCTTTCAGAGTTGTTTTGTCTTCGTAACATGTGCTGCCGGCGAGGGCCTTGATGATTTTGTTGCGGCTCTGAACTTTGGGCGTGCAATTGCAACTGCATGCTCATGGAAATCTAGGTCATTATTGAACATTACACCCAGTATTTTCGGACGCCGGACAGTTGGCAGCTCAGTACCATCGGTATGGATTTCTTATGGACCTTGTCGCAGGTCACTGTGCTACTGCACCGAGGCTATGATGATGAGGAATAACAACAAACTTCCTCTTCAGAAGCTGTCAGTATGAGGAGGAGGCGACTTTTACTTTCTTTACTGATGTCCAGAGCTGCATATAGGACGTCTTAGACTTCCTTTGGCTCCCACTTATATTCATATGGGATAAAATGTTGTTTTTTGAAGCGTTATAAGGAAGTCTCTTATTGGAGAAACGTGCCCCCACTCGCCACATAATGATGGCATTGACAATGGACAAACATGCATACGAGTGGATGTGTGGGCAGCCTCATGCGGTCCCTCTCAACGTAAACGAACCTAGTCTTATCAGCGTTTGTTTCCCATCTTTTGGTAGACTAGAGAATAACTGGCATTCATTCACTTTTCCAAGTATGTAATATACAACAATAATTTTATAAAACAAACTAACTTGGTCAAAGGAAGTATTAAGATGTAAGTATTTGCACAAATCATACATATTTATCAGCTTTTGTACAATCTACCAATACAATAGTTATAGGAATAAAGTTCTTAGCTGCCTTTTTACGTGCTCACAAATCGCGCTGCGCATGCGCGCACAAGCGGTCGATCGCTCACATGCACTGGTCGCAACAAAGGCACTAATAACAACAACGAAAACCATAATAACAACATCACAGAATAAAACAGCAACAATAAGAAATATATGGCTCACGTCACGCACTACTACATATGAGCCATACGCGTCGAGTTTTATGCGTCTAAAGTGCAATGAACTTCCATTTCCACGCAATCAAAAAGCGGCGCAAAGTGCGTCATTCGCGTACTGTGTGGGGTAAAATACAAAAGTTGCATGCTACATACTAAGTCAACTCCATTCAAGTTCATTGCCATATGTTGAATGCTTATATGTATATTTCGAGTAAAAAGAACAACAAATCGCAGTGGGCATTAAACCAATGGGAATTACAAAGTGGAGTAGCAAATGTGGTTGACTTCTTCTTTTTGTCGTCTTCTTCTACTTCAACTACTCATTTAACGTGCAGAGAACGTGACCAAGCATTGGACGTTTGCGCCGGCGCAATGTGTAATTTTCATTGTCGCAAATTTTTGCGCGATTTTTCGCCTTTGTGTAAATAGTTTGTTGCTTTGCTTTTTCGTTTTTTGGTTAATGTAAGTGCTGGTAGCATTTAACTAAACACAATGAATTCCCTCAACTTGTTAGTGCGACTGACAAATGCGCTGCAGTGAGCTATTAGCGAAATTATAGGGATCAAAGAGTCAACAAGCGCAAGGAACAAATACATAAAGCCTGTAGGCAAATATTTAAGGCACTTAGCGCCAACAAGTAAACTTATAACAGGTGGCTGATGAAAGTGTTGCTGAAAAGCGAAAGTTTATTCAAGTTAGGCAGCACAATCCTTGATTTTTGAAAGGCTTATGAAATGGTTTATGGTCACAAGTTTCTTCCATTGCAAAAGAACATAAAAACATAATATTACAAGCCGATGATCCGCTCAATACCAGGAATTACCAGCACCGGGCCTAGCTCTTCAGCTTAAGGTACAGGATGATTTCATCCAAACAATTTCATTCGCATATAAGCTTCCCTAGATCTCTTGGGTCGAGCGGCGGTTGTTAAGAGGAAAACATAGTAAGAGGTTGGAGCATTACAAACTGCTGCAAAATGGAAAAGGGAACTGAGCTGGATTGCAGTCTACAGGCAAATTAGTCGTACCGACTCCTGTCTAATGCAGTGTGTTCCAAGTAGAGGTTTATGCTTTGAAGAGAGATCCTGACTTCTGCAGACCACTACGGTATCGGACACAGATCTTTGTTGGCCTGGCTGTCAGCCTTAAAGGCATTAGAATCCAATGTGATAAAGTCAGATAAAGATGCAGAGGTGTTCAGCTTCGCTGGCGTTCAGAAGACATCTCAATATTTCCCTTTGCTGGACACTTAGATACAGCGAAATTGAAGGGAATGAATTTGCAGAGATGGCTAGGAAAATTTCGGAATGGACATAAGACGTACAGCTTCGTACGACCACCTCTGAGTTAACTCCTGAGGAAAATTGAGGAATATAAGATTAAGGCAGCGGACCAACCTTGTCCAGCCTATATGGCTTAGAGTATCAAAGTCCTTATGGCCATGTTCAGATACGAAAGAAACTAGTTACCGTCTTAAAATAAACAACTACAACGGTCTCGCATGCTTCATCTCCAGAAACTTCAGGTAGGGAGGAAGAGAAGTTGCTCCATAACTTCCTCTGCCTCTTGCCTCGGCGTCCAGGGTGGCAAAGAAGACTACTCATACTTTTGGACGCACAGGTTTCGTTAGTCTAGCAGAGGAGGAAGGTGGATCTTTCGCTCCTACTTGAGTTCATCAGAGAAAGCAAGCAGCTCGTTGAGAATTACTAGGAAGTAATTTGTTGTACTAATGTGCCACCACCCGGCACTCACTGGACAATAATGTGCTCGAGTGGAAGTTGTGGCATGCTTTATTCTAACCTAACTTAACCTGGGTCGATGACGCAACTGTCCTGTCACATAAGGCTAAGAAAAACCGTATAATTAGCGACTTGAGTTCTATTGAACCAAAAAATCAGCTGAATGCCAATTTCAAGAGCGATCGAATATAAATTAGGTCTGCCTAGATCTAAGAAAATTTTGGGGTACTTCTTCATAGGTTTAACTGGGCGGAGAAAGACCATAGATAGAATATACCATAGTTTTGAACTTCTTGGTACAAAGTACAGCTAATTGAGCCCATGTTTTCGCCGTGGCTGTCCTAATATTTTGAAACTCAAGAATAAAGGAGATAAACGGATGTCGAATCCAAATTATGATCAAACGAAATTAAAGATATGACCCCTTCTAGTCTAGCTCGTCCATACGATGC